>JAJOOR010012085.1:0-35903 GCA_036250505.1 Solanum acaule
ATAAAATAAAATAAATTAAAATGACGGACAACGTGATTATTGTTTAATTTATAAATAATTATTTTTAATAAAAAGCGACGGACTAAGAGATGCAGTCCGTCGCTTTTTGTAAAATAATTTTAAAAATAATTATTTTAATTAAAAAGCGACGGACGGCATCTCTTAGTCCATCGCTTTTTTGGAGCGACGCTGTCCGTCGCTTTTTCTTCCGTCATTTTTTAGTAGTTTTTTAGTAGTGTTCTTGGCTGTCAAGACTACAGATTCAGCGAAGGACTACGCCAAACTCTACATCAATGAGATAGTCGGGTTGCATGGGGTCCCCTTGTCTATCATCTCAGAAAGAGGTCCTCAGTTTACTTCTCATTTATGGAAATCATTTCAGAAAGGTCTTGGTACTCAGGTAAATCTCAGCACAACATTTCATCCACAGACGGAAGGTCAGGCAGAGCATACCATTTAGACCTTAGAAGACATGTTGATAGCTTGCGTGATCGATTTTAAGGGAAGTTGGAATGATCACCTACCTCTCATAGAGTTTGCCTATAATAATAGCTTATATTCCAGTATTCAGATTGCCTCGTATGAGGCACTATATGGGCGTAGATGTAGGTCCCCGATTGGTTGGTTTGAAGTAGGTAAAGAAGCATTTATTAGGACAGATTCGGTTCATGAAGCTATGGAAAAGTGTAGCTCATCAGGGATAGACTTAAGACAGCTTAGAGTCGTCAGAAGTCCTATGCAGATGTGAGAAGAAGGGACTTAAAGTTTGAAATCGATGATTGGGTCTTCTTGAAGGTGCCACCTATGAAGGGGATGATGAATTTTGCAAGAAAGGGAAGTTTAGTCCTAGATATGTAGGTCCTTACAGAATCCTGAAAAGGGTTGGTAACGTGGCCTATGAGTTAGAGTTGCGAGCAGAACTAGCAGTGGTTCAACCAGTCTTTCACATTTCCTTGTTGAAGAAGTGTCTGGGTGATCCGACATCGATAGTACCATTAGAGAGTGTGGATGTGAATGACAGTATCACTTATGAAGAAGTGCCAGTTGAGATTCTTGACCGTTAGGTTCGTAGGTTGAGAAATAAAGAAGTCACTTCAGTGAAGGTGTAACACCCCGACTTTTCAAAATGTCTAAATTAACTCGTATCTTCGTGGAAAGACAAGGAGGGTGGGTAATAAATTAAGAATGATGTGGTATGTCATATTTAAGTGTTGAAGGGTTGTATCTCAAGTTTTGAAGTTAGGTAAGTGGCAAAATAAAAGTTGGCGAAAGTTGTCGTAAGTTCCTTTTTAAAGATTTCTATGAAATTTGGGTCAAATGTATTGGATGTTTTCTCCTAATATATAAATAGCTAGAAGGTCTATCACCCATTAAATCGAAAGCCTACGAGTCTAGTTTGCAACTCATAAAACCCCGTATCCAACCGACATCGAAGTATAAAGTTATGAGGGTTTTACTACGGACTGCCAGGGAAGAATTCGGGTTGGGTCAAAAATGTGGTATGTCGGCTTACTAAACGTTTTAAGCCATAAAAACATTTATTTTCATTTCCAAACCAAAGAGAAGGTTAAAAGAGGGTTCCTATGGAGTTCTTGCATGAAGAAGGTTAGTTTTTGACGATTTCTACCATTAAATGTTACCCCCGTGCTTAGAAACGTGATCTCTACACATGGCAATCATTTTTCCCTTCTATTAGTTGTGGTTGGAGCTGGTTTTTTAAGATATAAATTTGTAGTTATTGGTGTTTCTTCAAGGTTTAAACTTGGTTAACTAAGGTAATCATCTCGGGACTCTTTTATGATTGTTTTTATGAATTTCTACGGATGTTTTGACAAGTTGGGGCAATATGGCAAATCTGTCGATTTAAGATTAATTATGAATTGTTTATAGGTGCGTACCAGCTGTGTATATATACTTTTTGTGAAGCTTAGGACATAAAGAACAACTTTTGTGAAGGATCTACGGTCTTTCAAGCGTTCATTGGAAAGGTATGTTAAGACTATTCCCTTCGTTCGATATGTTTCCTTAGAGGTAGTTAATGTTGGTGATATTGTAGATGTAATTGTGAGTGGTTGGCTGATTGAGTGGTTATAAACCCTCATTTTAGGGACTCATAATCTGTTAAGAACGACTCTAAGTTAGGAACGACTTGTATATTATTCATATATATTGTTTATAGCTAAATTGCTCGCCTTTTGCCTATTCAATTGTTTGTTGTCGCCCTTGGGGCTATTGTGGTTAGTTGTATAGCTATGTACTGCCTATTGGGGCTATGATGTTGTCTAATAGGACTATTTTATTTCCAAAGAGGGTTATGTGTTTCCCACGGGGCTATATTGATGCCAAAGAGTGTTATGTGTTGCCTACGGGGTTATTTTGACACCAAAGAGGGCTATGTATTGCCTACAGGGCTATGTTGATGCAAAAGAGGGCTACGTGCAGCCCACAGAGCTATGATGTTGCCTAAGAGGGCTATGTGTTGCCTATGGGGCTATATCGTTGCCAAAAAGGGCTATGTGACTTTTTACAAAGACAAGGGGCTACCGATAGGGCTATGTAGATTGATTTGGCACCTTCTGAGCTTATGGGGGCCTAGGTAGGTGGTATGTTGTTTGTACCTGCCCATTTTATGGGGGCTTGGTTAGGTTGATGTTTGATCATTTCTATAATTTTTTGATGCAGTAGTGGGTTAGCATGCTTATCTAAAATTTTGATTTCCGTACGTGATTGCTTTTGGTATAGTATGATACTTGCTCATTTATTCTATAGCCTTTCATACTCTGTACATTAGTTTGTACTGACGCCCCATTGCCTTGGAGGTGCTGCATTCATGCATGCAGGTCCCGACAGATGACCTAGTAAACCTCCTAAGCAGCAGGATTGACTTCTATCCGATTGGGTAGCCCCTTTTCTCCGGAGCTGCCAGAGTTAGGAGGTTTGTTACCGTTTGATATATATATCTTTATGGGTAGGCTGGGGCCCAGTCCCACCAATCTTTACTACTCTTAGAGGCTTGTAGACTAGTGTGTGGGGTGTATAGCTATGTTATGGCCATACTGGCCTAGTTTGTTGGTTTGCTGAAGCTTGTGAGTTGTTTGATGTATTGTCTTGATATATACATGATTTCAGTTTTGGTATAGATATCATGGTGGCCTCAACGGGCCAATCAAGATTTATGTGCTAGTTGGCTATTTATTTATATGATCTCCGGGGAGTAGCTATTTCTTTTATAGATTAGTTGACAGGGGCCTTGCCTGCCCAGGGCTTAGTTTTAAGCCGAGATATACTTGTTTGTTTTCTTGATTGCATGTGGCTGCTATGCGCTAGTATCAAATGGTTCAGCAGGGTCGGCTCGAGCTTGAGTTTTGTCATTAGGAACCAGTTAAGCCCCTCGAGTTTGGGGCGTGACAAACTTGGTATCAGAGCAATGTTGTATCCTAGAGAGTCTGCAAGTCGTGTCTAGTAGAGTCTTGTTTATAAATGTGTTGTGCCTCACATTCGATAAGCAAGAATCTACCGGGCATGTTAGAATGACTATCCTTCTTTTGCTCACCTCGTGTTATAGAGCGGTGTCTTAAGGGTTGAGGTTTCTGGCTTATAATTGATACTTGTATGCAGATAGAGATGGCTGACACCAGACAGACCACAGCTAGCCAGGGGCTAGATACAGCTGCAGACGAGGTACCGACAAGGTACCACAGGTGGAGGTAGCTCATTGTGAGACCTAGGGGGAGACATCTTCTCAGCCCCCTATAGCTTCTCCACCGCTTCATTAGCCTCTGAGGGCTAAAGGACTTCCGGCTCCACCAACAGCCACATTTAGTTCCTCCTATTCCATCTTATCAGGATTTCAAGAGTGCAGTATGTATGTTAGCACAGTTAGTAGCTGCACAGAGCCAGCCAGTTGCGCCAGATGTTGCAAGACCTTCTGAAGGTCCCGGAAGTTTGAGAGTTTGTGAATTTCCTTTCTTGAATCCTCCACAGTTTACAGGGACAGATCGCAGAGAGGACCCTCAGCACTTTGTTGATCAGCTTCATAGTATCTTTAGAGTCAAGCATGCCTCAGCGACTGAGTCAGATGAGTTAGCAGCATTTCGATTGCTTGATGTTGCAGTATTGTAGTTGTAACACCCTGTATTCTACATGTACCAGTTCTATTTATATGAAGCTTATAAATTTCCTTGTGGTATAGTTGTGGACTCGATTTCCTATGCAACTAGTGACAATAGAATAGGTTTAAAGTGAACTGTCCATAGATTGTAATGTGGCCCAATTAAGTTAAAATCGATGGAAGTATTTAAACTTGAGATCGTAAGGTGGTATTTAAGTCTAAAGTTTAAAGTGACATAGTGTATATAGGTTTTAAGTTAAGTTAAAGGTATTAAAGTCTAGAAATGGAATAAAATATTGAGGTGCTTGCTTGACAGCACACTTTAGCTAGTAGGTGACAAGTAGGTGCGTCATCTACTTTGACTTATTGACTAGCCCAAATAACCAAGTAGGTGCATCACCTACTTTGACTTGTTGACCAGCCCAAGGGACTAAGTAGGTGCATCCCCTACTAAGACTCTTTTGACCATGTTATTGGGCCAAGTGCACTACGACCTACTTGCATCAATCTGGCCCAAGTTTATTAGGAGAATAAGAGGAACATGAATAGCCAAGGCCCAATATTTCCAAGCCCACAAGAAATAATTTGAATGGAAAAGTAGGTGCATCACCTACTTAAATGTGTGGCCTAAATTAAAAACACATGTTGGCTGCAAATGAAGTACAAGAAAGGTGGCAAAAGTCCCAATGTTCTAAAGTCCAAAAAGGCCCACGTGAAAAGTCCAAGTAGGTGGGTCACCTACTTGAAAAGTTATGGCCCAGAATGAGTGAGAAAGTCGGCCAAAGCAGGTCCCTTTAAAAAGGATTGATATCAGCTTTTTCCAACCATTTTTACTTTGATAAAAAATCTTATTTCTAGAGCTTTCTCTCTTCTCTCTCAGCTTCATACAACAACCATTAAATACCATTAGGGTTCTTGAATATTAGGGAGTTTAAGCTATGGAAAGGTATATTTTAAGACAGGTCAAGGAGGACAACCTTTACCTTGAAGAATCCAAGTCTTAGCAAGTGGTAGTTCTGTCCATCAAGGTAAGCTAATGCAATTTTCTCCCTCTTGTGCTTGAGTAAATTAGGACACTTGGTATGTGTTAGTGATTTGGAAATTGTTACTTTTACATGGTGTAGTATTGGGGAGGATGTTCTGGTGATTAGTGCATGTTGGGACAGCCATGGAGGGGAGTCCTCTTTAAATTCAGTTATGAGCTTGTTTGAGCACTTTAAACGTAATGTTAGCTCTTCAAGTGTTGGTGATCAGAAATCATGATACACATTGCTTCCGTTACATTATTATGTTTAAGGATTATTTTATGTATGTTGATAAGGGATGTGACTGGATGTGCCAGAAACTTATGGAGACGTTAAAGGACTTAAATATTGCAGGGAGTTTTGGGGAGGACCTGATACGAAGGTTGTACAGTATATAAACACGATTAAAGGGAAAGGGAAGGAAACAAAACACTGTCTAGATAAATGCATGCTTATTGCTTGGTTATTATTTGGGTGAGATCAAGTAGCTCAAATTGATTTATTAGCTCTAATGCTAGTCTTACAACTTATTTTATTGTAGATTAGTAATTTGAAGAGAAGGAGTTGAAGTCATACGTTTTGAATTGTACATCAAGGTATGTAAGTCTATTTGATTTCCTATTTCTTTGGCATGAATCCAACACTTGTATTACAAAGTAAGCTTTCTAAGTGCCCTTGGTAGTGACTAATCCATAGTTGCAGTTCCTACTCCCTAGAGCATTAAAGTGAGTACGCTAATATGAGTTTATTACTAAATGTACGTGCTTACTCTACCAATTATTAGCATGCAGGTAACTTAGATTACACATGGTTCATATGTTTATATGTTGGATATACAATCTGCCATATCTTTGCTTCAATTGTCGATTCCTTCATATATGTCATCTTTTCACATGTTCCCTTTATTGGTTATTACTCCCATTTTGTTAGACTATAATGTTACCTCACAAGATTCCTACTTGCTCTATTGTACATTTTATATGTACTTACTTGGAATATGTATTCGTCCTTAAGTTGAATCTACCCACGTTCTCCCTTGGTTTCACGTTCATGTATACCTTGTATTTGATATAAGTTAGAGAGTTTTTGGCTATCATAGAGAGTTCAAATCTCTTGGCTGAATGTTAATGTCTTCACTTGATATGTGCTTCAATTTAAGATGTCAAAATGCTTACTGAGTCATATAAGCTCCTAAGTATTACGTTGGTGTCACATTTGCTTCCTATGTCATTGTTATTATAGTAAGTCCATATTCATGTCTTCTACTATTGGTCCATAGTTCCAAATCTCAACAATGAATATGACCACCAAAACAACAATCTCAAAAGAGTTATGATAATTAAAAGAACAATCTCAAAAGAGTTATGAACATCAAAACAACAATCTCAAAGATTAAAGAATCTAAGTGAAGCAATCTATATAATTATGGGTGGCAGCCCAGGGGAAAATGCCTAGCATGGGTCGATCCCAAAAGTGTTCATATGGTACTTGTTCGCCTCACCTATGGCTGGGGTGTGACAAAAGTGGTATCAGAGCAGTTCGTCCTAAGGAGCCTACAAAGTCGTGTCTAGTAGAGCCTTACTTATGAACGGGTTGTGTGCCACATTTATAATTATGGGGCTACTTGGACAATTTCTACTTGTACCTGATCATGTTATTCATTGCTTACTATGGTTAAGGACTGTTAAAGTGTCAACATGTAACATACAGAAAGCATCTTAAGTTACCAAAATTTAGACTAGATTGAGCTCGTTTTATTCGACCGTCTCACTCCACAAGGTATGTAAAGGCGTTTATGTTATTTGCATTTTAAGTTGCACTTACCATTTGTGTCACATTGGTTCAATTGAGAAATATATAGTATATGCTTAAAAAATGATTGGTTACCTAGTTACATATATGAGCTGTAGCATTTCCAGGCACATCTTATTAGGAGGATGTAACCAACTCTTGAGTTCTATATTTCCTCCATACTTATAGGATCTATTCCTATAGAGGACACTTGTTTTTAGTCTGTGATATCCATAGAATTTTTAGCATTACACATGTTCTCAAAATTGATGATGTGGAACCAGTTTCTTTTAGTTGGAAGAAGGCATTGGCCCAATTTGATAGGTGGATGTATCAGTGCAATAGTGCTACTAGAGATACCCCTAATTGGCTGACAAGGCCCAAATTCTCACCATATATCATCCTGAGTATGTTATTATTTGGCTTTTATATGGTATGTGCCAACAACCCCGAGTAAGTACTAATAACATTTGTATTCTTTTCATGGTTATAAAACTTAGGGAAATGTGTGCCAATTGCTGAAAATGATATATGTATGGTAGTTCCTATTATGATCTATGTTTTGGCAACAAAGGATTAGGATGTGACTAAAGGGTAAGGTTAACAAAAGGAAAATTGTTTGGTTAGACCTAAGTAGTGATTAGTCAGGTTGTACATAGTGGGATTAGAGTGCATGAAGCTACTAGTTTTGATCAAAAGGTACTTGTTAGATAGGAAGCATGTGAGAATGAAGCTTGAATTACACAAGCCGAATATGTACGTAAAGCTTCTAGTTAGAAAGATATGGGATACATCAAATTCCCTATACATAGGAGTAGGGGTGATATGAGGATGCTATAGAGGAGTGAGATAGGTGATTATGAAAGAGAGGTTGCTAAGTGTATGAGGCAATAAAAATGTATCAACTCTTCAACCCTAACGAGTTATAATGGCACACCCGGGAACAACTTTGTGAACCTTTGTTAGATAGAGAAGTCATTCTAGTATTGATTCAAGTCTTGATATTTGGTCTTGATAACAACAAGAAAAAAGAGGGGAATAGAAAGGTTACCTAGATAGAAGATACATGAACCTAGTTTATCTACATCATTAGTACAAAAGACAAGTAGAGCATTATACGCAAGTATAGAGTTCCATCAAATTGAATAGGGCTACTACAAAATTCATTTAATATATGCCTGAAGTAATTCGTCAGTCATAGTCCAGTTAAGGGAGAGGAAAAATTGATCACATGCTAGTTGTTCTTATTTGCTATATTGCATGGGAAAAGAGTAGGAGCACCCTCATTTGTTATAAAAAAAAAAGAAGAGGAAATCTATTAGTTTGGACAGACCTATCTAGTTATGCCCAAAGCGGCTAACTCTAAGACATTATGAATCATAATATAACTTTATAGGTACCTGATATTTACATGTTATTAGAGTTCATATTTTATGGTGCGTTCAAGCTTCACTATTTATTTTCTATTATGACCTTCAAAAGGCACCAGATATTGAGCTTGATATAACACAGGCTAGTAACGAAGGTAAAATTGACCTCAGCCTCCTACTCCAATAGATGTTTATTGAGGATTTTTTTTTCTATCTTAACTGTAGTATTTATATTGACCTAGAAGGAAGCCAAGTTCCAATAGCAGAACACCTATAAGAATTCTTAGGAGATTGAAGAGAGTAGATGGGTAAATCAATTGTATGTGCTTTGAGGTGAGTAAGGAATATGATCAGAACTATCCCACCCGTGACTTAACGCTTAAGACAGTGTGTTTGACCTTAACATGGTAGAGTGGTTCTATAGGATATCTCATAGATTCCAATGATGGTTTGTATTATAATTATACATGTTGCATGTTCTATAACTTATCTATTTGTATGTCATTTGCCCTTTGTGGATTACTTTCTCACATGTTACCTAATGTCATAAAATGCTTGCATGTAAGTGTTATCCGATTCGGAGCATCCTTGTTTATTGCTATATGTTTTCGTAGGACATTTTCCCTATATGTTATATATTGCACTGGTTACTTTCTTCATGTCACTTGTCCATATTGTGTGGGTACTGCAGGCTAATTGATCATATGACCATTTCTATATATTTTACATGCCTCGTAGCCTACTTGCTTAAACATTACAGGCCTTATAGCTTTTCTGGACATATGGCATGTGCGCACTTGCTCATATTTCATATGTTTACTCATTGACATGTTAGTCCACCTATCCATGCGATATAACATACTTGCTCAATGTGATTTGTGTTCCGTAGTTCATTTTATTTTATGTCTACATGTCTTATAGTCTACTTGCTTACATATTATATTTCGTAGCTTTAGTACTCATGCATCATGTGCTCATCTAGTCCATTTCCTACATGCCCTATAGTTCATTCGCTCACACGCTACCCTATAGTTCATATGCACACGTGCACCACATATTTATATAGCTTAATGCCCATATATTATGTGCTCCCTTTTGTGCTAATCTGCTTATGTGTCATACCCAATGTGACTTATTTATCTGTATACTATGCCCCTCTATGTTTATTGACTTGAGTTTTGAACATTTTTGGAAATTATTTCCTTGTATCATTATGTAGTGAATATTTTGACCAGAAAAGGTTGGGGATATATGTAAATTTTATCACAACAGTAGATAAATAACTTAGCATAATGCCTTATCCGAAGGAGCGGCATAAAACTTTAGAGTTTATATTAGCAGTTATGTGTTCTTATAAGACTCACCTTTGAAAAGCGTCATAAGATAAAAGAGAAGGGAAAGTAGAGCCCCGATAGATTAGGCCTATGATTTTAGGTGTCTGTTCCATATACAAAAATTTTGGGAGATACTATAATTATTCTTGATTGTTAAGGCCCGGAAGCTAAGCTCAAAGGGTGTAACCTCCATTGAAGTATTATGGAAGGAATAGAATATAACACAAGGTACTTGGGAATAGAAGATGGTAGAGATCCTAAATACCCCTCCTCATTCTAAACATCAACATAAGGATCTGAGATCATGTGGTCCCCTTATATGATCATATATCCTACTAGCATTTGTTCATTTGATATGTCATTTGCATGTCTTGTGTTTAGGTATATTAAAGTCCTTATTTGTATGAGTTCTACTTGTGTATCTTCAGTGAATTACATGGTCAAGAGAGGGGCTTAATTTTTCATATTATTATTTCATGAACCATATCTATTGAGATGTCATGCTAGACTTGTCTATACGTGTTTTAGATTAGTCTATGGATTTTGGATAGTCCTACTTACAATGGGAACTCTCGCAAATCTCTATATGAAATTCCAAGATTAATCGGACTATCGTGTGCACCTATCCTTCGAGGACGAATGATCATAAGGAGGGGAAGATGTAACACCCTGTATTCTACGTGTACCAGTTCTATTTATATGGCGCTTATAAATTTCCTTGTGGTATAGTTATGGACTCGGTTTCCTATGCAACTAGCGACAATAGAATAGGTTTAAAGTGAACTATCTGTAGATTTTAATGTGACCTGATTAAGTTGAAATCGATGGAGGTATTTAAACTTGAGATCATAAGGTGGTATTTGAGTCTAAAGTTTAAAGTGGCATAGTGTATATAAGTTTTAAGTTAAGTTAAAGGTATTAAAGTCTAGAAATGGAATAAAATATTGAGGTGCTTGCTTGACTACACTTAAGCTAGTAGGTGACAAGTAGGTGTCTCACCTACTTTGACTTATTGACCAGCCCAAAGGACCAAGTAGGTGCATCACCTACTTTCACTTGTTGACCAGCCCAAGGGACTAAGTAGGTGCATCCCCTACTAAGACTCTTTTGACCATGTTATTGGACCAAGTGCACTACCACCTACATGCATCAATCTAGCCCAAGTTTATTAGAAGAATAAGAGGAACATGGACAACCAAGGCCCAATATTTCCAAGCCCACAATAAATAATTTGAATGGAAAAGTAGGTGCATCACCTACTTAAATATGTGGCCTAAATTAAAAACACATGTTGGCTGCAAATGAAGTACAAGAAAGGTGGCAAAAGTCTGAATGTTCTTAAGTCCAAAAAGGCCCACGTGAAAAGTCCAAGTAGGTGGGTCACCTACTTGACAAATTATGGCCCAAAATTATTGAGAAAGTCGGCCAAAGCAGGTCCCTTTAAAAGGGATTGATATCAGCTTTTTCCAACCATTTTTACTTTGATAAAAAATCTTATTTCTAGAGCTTTCTCTCTTCTCTCTCTTAGCTTCATACAACAACCATTAAATACCATTAGGGTTCTTGAATATTAGGGAGTTCAAGCTATTGGAAGGTATAATTTAAGACAAGTTAAGGAGGATAACCTTTACCTTGAAGAATCCAAGTCTTAGCAAGTGGTAGTTCTGTCCAGCAACGTAAGCAACTGCAATTTTCTCCCTCTTGTGCTTGAGTAAATTAGGACACTTGGTATGTGTTAGTGAGTTGGAAATTGTTACTTTTACATGGTGTAATATTGGGGAGGATGTTTTGGTGATTAGTGCATGTTGGGACAACCATGGAGGGGAGTGCTCTTTAAATTCAGTTATGAGCTTGTTTGAGCACTTTAAAAGTAATGTTAGCTCTTCAAGTGTTGGTGATAAAAAACCATGATTCATATTGCTTCTGTTACATTATTATGTTTAAGGACTATTTTATGTATGTTGATAAGGGATGTGACTGGATGTGTGGGAAAGTTATGGAGGCGTTAAAGGACTTAAATATTGTAGGGAGTTTTGGGGAGGACCTGATACGAAGGTTGTACAATATATAGACGCGATTAAAGGAAAAGGGAAGGATAGAAAACATTATCTAGATAAATTGCATGCTTACTGCTTGGTTACTATTTGGGTGAGATCAAGTAGCTCAAATTGATTGATTAGCTCTAATACTAATCTTACAACTTATTGTATTGTATATTAGTAATCTGAAGAGAAGGAGCTTTAGTCATATGTTTTGAATTGTACAGCAAGGTATGTAAGTCTATTTGATTTCCTATTTCTTTGGCATGAATCCAACACTTGTATTACAAAGTAAGGTTTCTAAGTGCCCTTGGTAGTGACTGATCCATAGTTGTAGTTCCTACTCCCTAGAGCATTAAAGTGAGTACTCTAATATGAGTTTATTACTAAATGTGTGTGCTTACTCTACCAAGTATTAGCATGCACGTAACCTAGATTACATATGGTACATATGTTTATATGTTGGATATACAATCTGCCCATATCTTGCGAACTTGCTTCAATTGCCAATTCTGTCATATATGTCATATTTTCACATTTTCATATGTTACCTTTATTGGTTATTACTCCCATTATGTTAGACTATAATGTTACCTCACAAGATCCCTACTTGCTCTATTGTACATTTTATATGTACTTACTTGGAATATGTATCTGTCCTTAAGTTGAATTTGCCCACGTTTTCCCTTGGTTCCACGTTCATGTATACCTTGTATTTGATATAAGTTAGTGAGTATTTGGCTATCATATAGAGTTCAAATCTCTTGGCTGAATGTTAAATGTCTTCACTTGATATGTGCTTCAATTTGAGATGTCAAAATGCTTACTGAGTCATATAAGCTCCTAAGTATTATGTTGGTGTCGCATTTGCTTCCCGTCATTGTTATTATCGTAAGTCCATATTCATGTCTTCTGCTACTGGTCCATAGTTCCAAATCTCAACAATGATTATGACCACCAAAACATCAATCTCAAAATATTATGATCATCAAAAGAACAATCCCAAAAGAGTTATGAACATCAAAACGATAATCTCAAAGATTAAAGAATCTAAGTGAAGCAATCTATATAATTATTGGTGGCATCCCAGGGGCAAATGGCTAGCATGGGTCGATCCCAAAAGTGTTCATATGGTACTTGTCTGCCACACCTAGGGTTGCGATGTGACAGTGGTACGAGAGTTGGGAGGGATCTAGGGGAAAAGATGCATCTCTACCCACTTGGGTTAGCTTTACAAAAGCTTTCATAGATCACTATTTGCCTCGAGAGATTAGAGATGGCTGGGTGGACCAGTTTTTGAACCTCCAACAGGGCAGCATGAGTGTCAGAGAGTACGGGCTGAGATTTGATTCATTGGCTAGATATGCACCAGTATTTGCTGATACGATGCATGATAGTGTGCATAAATTTGTGGGAGGGCTCAACTTAGACTATATCGGTGCTTGTTCTACCGCTGAACTAAATGATAATATGGATATCTCATGAATTTAGGATTTTGCACAAGGCATAGAGGATTGTCGACATTTACAGTGTATGAGTGAGAGGGTCGAGAAAGAGACAGAAGAGGGCTAGGCTCGCTGGTTCATAGGGATATTTTCAGGGTGGTCCCAGACCCTGATATTTTATTAGGCCACCTAAACCTCCACCGTAGCAGTTCCAGGGTAGTAGATTTGATTGTAAGGGACAGTCAGGCCCAGGTGAGGGTTCACAAGCAACAGGCTCTCAGCAGCAGAGGGGTTCAGGCCAGGCTAGGACAGCCCTGCCGCGTTGCGCTACTTGCGGTAGGATGCATTTCGGGAGGTGCAGACAGGGTTCCATAGGTTGTTATTCTTGTGGACAGGAGGGGCATGGGTGGAGAAACTGCCCGACCATAGGTCAGGGTGGCATAGGTCAGTAGTAGGTTCCTCCTTATCAGCACCGTCTACAGGGCGTGGACCCCAAACTTCAGCAGGTAGAGGTAGATACAGAGACAGAGAGGGAGCATCTAGTTCTGGTAGTGAACAGAACCGTACATATTCACTAGCTGGTCGATATGACTCACAGTCATCACCAGATATTGTGGCAGGTACATTGATTGTTTTCTCCCATTGTGTTTATGCTTTGATAGATCTTGGATCTACTCTGTCTTATGCTACTCCATTTATTGCGAGGAAGTTATGTATAGTAGTAGAGTAATTAGATCGACACTTTATTGTATCTACACCAGTTGGTGAGTCTATTGTTGCCAAGAGAGTCTATCGAGGTTGCACGGTAGATATTATTGACCGTCAGATCTCTGTCGATCTCGTAGAGTTAGTGATGGTCGATTTCGACGTCATTATGGGTATGGACTGGTTAGCATCTTGTTAGGCTAATGTTGAGTGCCGAACAAAGATTGTTAGATTCCACTTTCCAGGAGAGGCAATTCGGGAATGGAAAGGCGATACAACAACGCCGAAAAGTAAGTTTCTTAAGGCGATGAGGATGATTACTAGGGGTTGTATTTATCATCTTATTCACGTTCATGATATAGATGCAGAACCACCGACTCTTCAGTCTATTTCGGTTGTTAATGAGTTTCTAGATGTATTTCTAGACGAGCTCCCTGGTATCCCTCCAGAATGGGAAATTGATTTTGCTATCGATATGCTACCAGGTACACAACCTATATCTATCCCTCCTTATAAAATGGCTCCTGCTGAGCTAAAAGAGTTGAAGGATCAGTTGAAAGACTTGCTGGATAAAGGCTTTATTAGGCCAAGTGCTTCACTATGGGGTGCGCCAGTGTTATTTGTAAGGAAGAAATATGGCTCACTAAGAATGTGTATCGATTACCGACAGCTAAATAAGGTGACTATAAAGAATAAGTATCCCCTTTCGAGGATTGATGACTTGTTTGATCAGTTACAATGTGCTAAGTGCTTCTCAAAGATTGATTTAAGATCAGGGTACCACCATATACGAGTTCGCGAGAAAGACGTTCCAAAGACGGCTTTTAGAACCAGATATGGACACTTTGAGTTATTGGTAATGTTAGTTGGATTAACTAATGCCCCAGCAGTGTTCATGGACCTGATGAATAGTATATTCAGGCCATTTCTAGACTTGTTTGTACTTGTATTTGTTGATGATATTTTGGTGTATTCACGTTCAAAAGCTGAGCATACAAATCATCTACGAGCAGTCCTTCAGGTTCTTCGAGACCGAGAACTTTATGCAAAGTTTTCTAAGTGTGAGTTCTTGTTGGACTCTGTAGCTTTCTTAGGCCATATTGTATCAGATGTAGGTATTGCGGTTGATACACAAAATATTGAGGTCGTAAAGACTTGGCCCAGACCCATGACTCCAATTGAGGTTTGTAGTTTTTTAGGGTTAGCTGGTACTACATAAGTTTGTAGAGGGGTTTTCTTCACTTTCAGCCCCATTAACGAAGCTGACTCAAAAAGCAGCTAAGTTCCAGTGGACTGGGCTTGGGAGCATAGTTTCCAGGAGCTAAAGGACAGGTTGACATCAACACTAGTTCTAGCATTGCCAGAGGGTTGAGAAGGCTATGCGGTGTATTGTGATGCTTCCAGTGCTGGGTTGGGATGTGTTCTAATGCAACATGGTAAGGTTATCGCATATTCTTCAAGGAAGTTGAGAAAGCATGAGAAGAACTATCCGACACACGATTTAGAGTTGGCTGCAGTTGTGCATGCATTAAAGATCTGGAGACACTATTTGTATAGCGTTCATGTTGACATCTTCAGAGATCATAAAAGCCTTCAATATATCTTTAGACAGAAGGAGTTAAATCTGCGACATCGTCGATGGCTTGAGTTACCGAAAGACTACGACGTGGATATTTTATATCATCCAGGAAAGGCGAATATGGTAGTCGGTTCCCTCTGTCGAAGATATATGGGTAGTTTATCCTATTTAGGTGTTGCGAAGCGTGAGTTAGCGCGAGAGCTTCATCAGTTAGCTATCTTGGGAGTCAGATTGTTAGAGGCAGAAGATAGTGGGGGTAACAATTCAGAACACAGCCGTATCATCTCTAGTTGTAGAAGTAAAATCACGGCAACAAGAGGATCCTAGCTTAGAGAAACTCAGGACCAAGGCTCAGGATCAACAGTCTTTAGCATTTGATATAGCAGGAGATGGAGTCCTTAGCTATAGCGGTCGATTGTGTGTTCCAAATGTTACAGGGCTTCGACATCGGATTATGGAAGAGGCACATCATTCTCGTTATTCTATTCACCCTGGTTTGACAAAAATGTACCATGATATTAAGGAGGTTTATTGGTGGCACGGGATGAAGAAGGACATTGCTGAGTTTGTGGCACAGTGTCCTAACTGCCAATATGTGAATGTTGAGCACCAAAAGCCCACTGGGCTAGTTCAGGCGATAGCCATTCCTTTGTGGCAGTGGGAAGTAATTAATATGGATTTTATCACAGGGTTACATCAATCGCGTTGCAAGTTTGACTCTATTTGGGTAATTGTTGATAGACTAACAAAATCAGCCCACTTCTTAGCAGTTAGGGGTACTTTTAAGGCCGAAGACTATGCAGGACTCTATATTAGAGAGATTGTTAGGCTACACAATGTAGTATCTATTATCTCGGATAGAGAAGCACAATTTACCGCCAACTTCTAGAAGTCCTTCCAGAAAGGACTGGGGACACAAGTTAATCTTAGTACAACCTTTCACCCACAGACAGATGGCCAGGCTGAGCGTACAATTTTGACACTCGAGGATATGCTACGGGCGTGCGCGCTAGACTTCAAGGGAAGTTGGGATGACCACTTACCTCTTATTGAGTTCGCATACAATAATAGTTATCATTCCAGCATCGGGATGGCACCTTATGAGGCTTTGTATGGGCGAAAATGTAGGTCCCTCATTGGATAGTTCGAGGTAGGTGAGTCAGGGTTGATTGGGCCCGACTTAGTACAGTAGACAGTGGAGCAGGTTAAGCTCATTCGAGAGAGGTTGCTAACAGCTCAAAGCCGATAGAAGTCATACTCAGATGTGCGATAAAGGGACTTAGAGTTTTGTGTCGATGACTGGGTATTCTTAAAAGTCCCGCTTATGAAGGGTGTTATGAGATTTGGCAAAAAAGACAAGCTTAGTCCAAGATTCATTGGGCCATATCGGATCCTTCGGAGGGTAGGACGGGTAGCTTATGAGTTAGAATTGCCTTTGAGGCTAGAATTTGTTCATCCAGTTTTCCATGTATCGATGCTATGGAAGTGCTTAGGAGGCCCTTCTCAGGTTGTCCCGGTTGAGGATGTTCATATCACAGAGGAGTTGTCCTATGAGGAAACTCCAATTTCCATATTAGATTGTCAGGTCCGTAAATTGAGGGCCAAAGAGGTGGCTTCGGTTAAAGTATTATGGAGAAACAAGAATAGAGAAGAGGTGACCCGGGAAGCTGAGGATGGTATGAGGTCCAAATATCCTCACTTGTTTCATACCCCAGGGTGATGGCATATCAGTTTATATTAGTGCAGTGAGGTTAGATACCAATCTGATTTTTTTTATATTGTTGCTTATTATTATTATTATTGTCGTTGTATATTTTCTCACACTATTATTGTGGAGCTATAATGCTTAGTTATTTATGTCATCCTATGAGACGCCTAGGTTAGAATTTCTCTATTTCATGTTCCTGGATAGTCACATTTACAAAGGATATTCTGCCTAAATTTTTGAAAATCCTAAGGACTTAACCGCGTGACTCAGATTTTTTCATTCGAGGACAAATGTTTCTAAGGGGGTAATGATGTAACACCCCGACTTTTCAAAATGTCTAAATTAACTCGTATCTTCGTGGAAAGACAAAGAGGGTGGGTAATAAATTAAGAATGATGTGGTATGTCATATTTTAAGTGTTCAAGGGTTGTATCTCAAGTTTTGAAGTTAGGTAAGTGGCAAAATAAAAGTTGGCGAAAGTTATCGTAAGTTCCTTTTTAAAGATTTCTCTAAAATTTGGGTCAAATGTCTTGGATGTTTTCTCCCAATATATAAAGATTTAGAAGCCCTATTATCCATTAAATCGAAGGCCTACGAGTCTAGTTTGCAACGCACAAAACCCCGTATCCAACCGACATCAGAGTAAAAGGTTATGAGGGTTTTACTACGGACTACCGGGGCAGAATCCGGGTCTGATTCGAGTCGGGTAAAAAATGTGGTATGTCGGCTTACTCAACGTTTTAAGCCATGAAAACAATTCTTTTCACTTACAAACCAGAGACAAAGATTAAGAGAGGGTTCCTATGGAGTTCTTGCATGATGAAGGTTAGTTTGGACGATTTCTACCATTAAACGTTGCCCCCGTGCCTAGAAACGTGATCTCTACACGTGACAATCATTTTCCCCTTCTATTAGCTGTGTTTGGAGCTGGTTTTTTAAGATATAAATTTGTAGTTATCGGTGTTTCTTCAAGGTTTAAACTTGGTTAACTAAGGTAATCATCTCGGGACTCTTTTATGATTGTTTTTATGAATTTCTACGGACATTTCGAAAAGTTGGGGCAATATGGCAAATCTGCCGATTTAAGATTAATTATGAATTGTTTATAGGTGCGTACCAGCTGTGTATATATACTGTTTGTGAAGCTTAGGACAAAAGGAACAACTTTCGTGAAGGAACTACGGTCTTTCGAGCGTTCATTGGAAAGGTATGTTAAGGCTATTCCCTTCGTTCGACATGTTTCCTTAGAGGTAGTTAATGTTGGTGATCTTGTAGATGTAATTGTGAGTGGTTGGCTGATTGAGTGGTTATAAACCCTCATTTTAGGGACTCATAATCTATTAAGAACGACCCTAAGTTAGGAACGACTTGGATATTATTCATATATATTGTTTATAGCTAAATTGCTCGCCTTTAGCCTATTCAATTGTTTGTTGTCGCCCTTGGGGCTATTGTGGTTAGTTGTAGAGCCATGAACTGCCTATAGGGGCTATGATGTTGTCTAATAGGACTATTTTATTTCCAAAGAGGGTTATGTGTTGCCCACGGGGCTATATTGATGCCAAAGAGTGTTATGTGTTGCCTACGGGGTTATTTTGACACCAAAGAGGGCTATGTATTGCCTACAGGGCTATGTTGATGCAAAAGAGGGCTACGTGCAGCCCACAGAGCTATGATGTTGCCTAAGAGGGCTATGTGCTGCCTACGGGGCTATATCGTTGCCAAAAAGGGCTATGTGACTTTTTACAAAGACAAGGGGCTACCGATAGGGGTATGTAGATTGATTTGACACCTTCTGGGCTTATGGGGGCCTAGGTAAGTGGTATGTTGTTTGTACATGCCCAGCTTATGGGGGCTTGGTTAGGTTGATGTTTGATCATTTTTGTATTTTTTTGATTCAGTAGCGGGTTAGCATGCTTATCTAAAATTTTGATTTCCTTACGTGATTGCTTTCTGTATATTATGATACTTGCTCACTTAGTTTATAGCCTTTCATACTCTATACATTATTTTGTATTGACGCCCCATTGCCTTGGGGATGCTGCATTCATGCATGCAAGTCCCGACTGACGACCCAATAGACCTCCTAAGCAGCAGGATTGACTTATATCCAATTGGCTAGCCCCTTTCCTCCGGAGCTGCCAGAGTTGTGAGGTTTGTTACCTTTTGTTGTATATATCTTTATGGGTAGGTTGGGGCCCTGTCTCGCCAATCTTTACTACTCTTAGAGGCTTGCAGACTAGTGTGTGGGGTGTATAGCTAAGTTATGGCCATACTAGCCTAGTTTGTTGGTTTGCTGAAGCTTGTAAGCTGTTTGATGTATTGTCTTGATATATACATGCTTTCAGTTTTGGTATAGATATCATGGTGGCCTCGATGGCCCAATCAGGACTTCTGTGCTAGTTGGCTATTTATTTATATGATCTCCTGGGAGTAGCTGTTTCTTTGATAGATCAGTTGACAGGGGCCTTGCCGGCCGAGGGCTTACTGCTACAATTTATTACTTTTTCTACCTTCTATTTTTATAGTTTCTAAAATAAAAATCTCATTATTTCTCCTCTTTATTATCATAATTAATTATTCTTATTCACAAAATATCTTTTTTTTTCTTAATTGTTTTTTTTCTTTAGATATTATTATGATTCATAAAATTTCTTTTTTTTCTTTCTCTTGATCGGTAAAATAAAATATTTCTCTGACCAAAAATCACAATTATCCATTTTCTTCTTTTCTTTAATTTTAAATATTTTTCTTATTTTATGTTAAAAACTCAATTTTTTAAAATAAAATAGTATCTAATTGAATATTATTGTAAACATAGTTATAATACTTACCTTTATATTATGATTATGATAAATATGTTTACCTTATTTATCTCTCTTCTTACAATTACAACAATTTATTGTTTTTCATCTCTCCTCATTATTATTACTATAATTTAATATTTTTTCTTAAATTAGTTTTTTCTTACCTTCTATTTTTATAGTTTTTTTTTTGGGATAAGGGTCTAAAAAATACTCCAACTTTGATCGAATTTGTTGTTGCGATACTAAACTTTCATGAGGACCTATTACCTCCATAGACTATTTAATACCGTATTTTAAACATATATATTTACCCACGTGGACATAAAAAATAATGCAAAATTATAAATAGTAATGTGTCCACGTGGGCACATATATACTTTTAAAATACACTATTAAATAGTTCAAGGGGTAAAAAATACACTATTAATAGATGCATTGGAGGTATTTATTAGATTATTATATCAAGAAATGAATTAAAAAATTCAAAAATTTGAAAAAAAAAGATAAATGGAAATGGTCGCCATAGAGAGGTGTCACATCACATTTTCTATATTCAGTTTTATATATATTATACTTACTCTTGTCTTCTCTCAACATTTATTCATACAGAAATACATATTAATGATAAAATTTTTGCTGCAATCACTTTCTCCTTCTAAGATTAATACGATATAATTTTGTACATTTCACATATATTATCTGTTTATTATTCGTAGGGGATACTATATGACAAATATGAAAATGTCACCTTTCATTAGTAAAATTTTGTGAAAAATGTCAAGTAATTCATAGGCATGGACGAATTATGATAATTTTCTCAAACCGAAGAATTTTAATTAATTTGTAGGTGTAGACGATTTATAATGATTAATTAATTTGCAGGTGTAGATGATTTATAATGATATGTTTGTAGATAACTTATAATGATACCCAATCCGAAATATAATTAACAATGATATGAATAAAGTAATATACACTAATAGTGTAAATATATTCCACAGCAACTATACTTTAATCTATAATAGTATGTGAGTTACCGTATTTACCAATATTACCAATTGGTAATTACAATAACAACAACAATAATATATCCAATATAATCCCACAAAGTGCAGTCTAGGAAGGGTTGCATGTCTGCATATCTTATCTACTTCATAAGTATCTCAGGTAGAGAGATTGTCTCTGATAGACTCTCGGGATCAAGAAAAAATAGTTCAAAGTAGTCCAGAAAAAAGAGTACAAGAAATAGCATATACCAACAAAAACAACAAAAGGTAACAGTACAATAACTACAAAATAATAATATTATGACAGTCGAAGTACAAGACAATAAATAATAACATAAATCGAAGGACCAAAAACTACAAGAGCAATAAACTACAAATATGAGTATGGAAAAATGACAAGATACTTAAAAAATCATCTCTTTTGGATGACCTGTACATGTGCGTACTAAGCCGTAGTTTCTTATATGTATATGTTACATCACTTAACTTACACTCGAGATATTTTGTTTTGATCCAACTGAACAGAAATCCTTTGGACTTCAGGATTTATCTGCATATCTTAAGCATAACATTAACTTTATTGCAAGTCTCGTCAATTAAAACATGTTCATGTACATATAACATACCAATTATAGAAATTTACTTATATTATCTTATATATATTCTGATGGTATAAAAAAATATTCATAATTGGTGAAAAAACACTCATGAGATCAATATAGACATTATATAATTAATGGGTCTCATTTGATAGTTTAACTAAATTTGATAATTCTATCAAATTGAGAGATTTTAATATCCATTGTCAAATTAGGACATTAATAGATTGCATATGTAGATGGTAAAAAAATTTCACACGCTGCAATTTCTCAAAAAAAATAATAAATACTCAAAGAATTTAACTAATTTTCCTTTTATATATATATATATATATATATATATATATATATATATAATGTGTTTTGTTAAATCATTTACTTGGGTTAGATTGAATCTTGACTCATTTATCGTCTTGATTCATTATTCCTGTTTAAATTTGAATGTTGAATTACTATGATACCCCCAATTAAAAATACTCAATTTATTTTATTTATTAAATTATGTTATATTAAAAGTTGATACCTTTTCACATTAATGCATTGTGACTTTTGCGATGAGTTGTGACTTTTCCAAAAGGTTGTGACATTTTTGACAGGTTGTGACATTTCCGATGAGTTGTGACTTTTCCAAAGGATTGATTTTTTCAAAGGGTTGTGACTTAACTTAACAAAGATAAACCCCATATAACTCAAGAATGTTAATAATAAAGCATTCAACTAACCAATAAGGCAAACTCAAGACTTTAAATAACATCTGAAATGAATACGACTAAAGAACTATAACTACTCGTCTATGAAGCCTCTAAAACAAAGAGGGATGTTGGGACAAGACCCTCGATCATCCTAACAACTAAAATACTAAAAGCAAAGTAAAAGGAGTCCTCCGAAATGCAAGGAGGCTCACCAAGTGACTCTGAGTGCTCATCTGGATCAACGGGGCCCTGGAAGCTGATCCTAATTACTTGTGTCTGCATCATAAAACGATGCAGGCCAAATGGCATCAGTACATTGAATGTGCTCAGACCAATAAATAGAGCTGAGGTTATAGTTAAAGCCGCTAATAGAAAACCCGAGTATGCGAGGGGAATACTAAAATATAACGTAAGCTTGAAAAGAATCTGAAAGGAACACTTACCTTGGCTTTACTCAACTCATGAATAACTTAACTCAATATAAAAGAAACAATACACATGCAATTTTTGGAAAGCTTTTAAAACAATAGAAAGCAACTCAGTTTGTTAAAGAAATGTTATAACAACTCAAGTTACTCATATAATAAAGTAATATAATATTGTGGGAGATTCTGAATCGACAACCACCACTATGAGCCTAAGTGGTGATACGACGTCTTGCCCACGTTGTCAGAACTGTCCTATACTTTGTCGTCATATAGAACGCCTTAACTAAGTGGATCCACTAGTCTATGCTAAAAAGCACTTAAGGAATCATCTAAAAAGTATGATCATTTTCTACCCATGATGGCTACATGGTTTATGGAGGCTTGAGTTATTATAAACTTGCATCCCCATATCGGTGCTCAATACTACTCCCAAAATGTACTTAGCTCATATGTTTTAAAACAAAAACTCGTTCTTTGGTTTGAGATAATTACTCAAAACTTAGCTTAAAAGTTCTCTTGGAAATCGGTGTTTCCCTTCTTGCTCAAAATGAAAACATTTTTAACTCTTGGGAATACTTAGTTTCTGTATAATCTTTGAAGAATTGAACTTTACTCTTACTCTTTACTCAACTCAAAGCTTAAGTATTAAAAAAAGGTTAAAACGTTTGTGAAAGACTTTTGAAAAACTTTATGAACTTCTCTTGACTTAACTCTTAACCTCTTGACTTGACTCTTAACTTTCCTTGAAATAAATTATGGATTCAAGGTTCATGATCTCATGTTATGGATGATTTCATGATGTTTAGACGTACCTTAGAGTGTTGAAATCAACTAGCAAACATAGGTACGTTGCTAAGGAACTAGTACGGAAAGATAGGGGAAGAATGGGAAGAACTGGCGTCCTTGGCACTCTGAGTGACGTGGGGAACCAGAGGGAAAATTTCAAAAGCAAGGGTGTGGCGCTCTGGCTGGCGCAGCCCCCCAAGACCCAAACTTCAGAGGTCCCTTCTTGGGGCGGCACCCCAGACCCCTGCCCAGGTGCACTCCGACTTTTCTTGCTCGTTTTTCAGCTCTAAACCCCCTAAATCAACTTGTTCTTTCTCCAAACACTTAGAATTGACTATACCCTCAATATATACAAGATTCAACTTGAAACGACACCTAAAAACATGAATCAACCTCAAGAAACTTCAACAACAAGAACCCACATGATTTCAATCGAATTTACATCAAGACCTCATAGGATTTACTTTCAAAACTATATAACTTCACTGAATTGAATCATGATTGGCGCGTGGGTGAACTAACCCAACACTATGTGATCTCACATACCTCGTAGGGTTCACCCCTTGATGAAATCCACAAGCGATTCTTGAAGAACTTGACGATTCTTGCTCCTTCTCCTCTTTTCTCTTCTCTCAAAACCCTAACTTAGTTTTCAAAAGCGTAAACTGACCAAGTTCAATTTAGACCCCAATTAAACTCCTAAAAACGAAATAAAACAATTGGGTAAGGAAAATACTAAACTACCCTTCTAAAATCCGGATTAGCCTTTCCTTATTTGAATAACCCAACTTCAAATGGGAATATCTCACTCATACGAACTCAGAATCGCGCAAACTTGGCGGCGTTGGAAAGATAATTCCAAGATATTTCCTATGGCATCTGGAAGCACACCTAACTCATCATGAGCTAGGAGTTATGGTTGTTTGAAGTTGACCCAAGACTCATTCTTAACTTAACTCTTGTCAAATTTCTAGATTTTTATTATTTCCAAAAATCACTCTTTCTAGTTCTTTCAATTAGTGAGATGTTACAAAGTGAGTGAAAGATGACGTGATACATGTAAATATTTATTCGTGTTCAATGTTCATACCATTTTAAACAGTTAAAAATTTACATCAATTACTAGAAATACATATTTCTTGCATTTATTTTATAGGTGAATTCCTAATTTGAAGTCTATGAATTTCTACAGACTCTAAATTAATACTACAATAATAAATTAATGCTAGCTTAAAGTCTGTGTCATTTTCTTTATAAAAGCTCGTTCGAAAGGAAATACCATTGCACGTTCTATCATATAAAAATACTTACCGAACTTGAGTTTGGTGCAAAATTATATTATACTTATTGGTTTGAACCCCTACTATATGTTTTGACCATCCTTGAGTTCAAAATGATCATGAGCTAGATTTGCTTCGTCTAGCTTCATATTACCTATCCTCTAGGAAGAGGCCTCGTAAAATATACTTGTGGTGACTAGTGTGAATAAACTGAAATCCTCTCGATTGACATTGATGAAGCAAGAATTAGAATGAAGAAGAACTGGAAAAGTAGAGAACAATGGCGTAGAGAGAAATCATTGTGGAGAAGAGAAAAATATCTTGCATAGAATCGAATGTGCGTGACTTGTTACACTTATAGAAATGTAAAGCTCATTGCCAGTTGTTACTCTCTAACAAACTATCTAACTAACCCACCAGCTATCAACTAATTACAGCTTACACATGCATAATCAATCTATTAGCTAACTAACCAAAATTAGTTATGCTGAGCTGTAACCTTCAACTAGGAATACGGGGGTGGGGTTACGATGATGTGGTATAACTTGGTAAAAGTTTTAACCTACTCTGCCCCGTTTTTTATTTTTACCAAATTACTCTATTTATAACCACCCCCAATCCACATGGCTCACTCTATACAATTTAGTATTCTTTTTTTTTTACATATAACTCGCCTACCACTTCATCTTGGTTTTGATATTCTAAGAAATAGTTTTATCCCGCATAAAACTCTCTTACACCACCCCGATTATGAGTTTCTCACAACGCAACACCTTCCCACTGCCATATTTTTTTAATGGTGATTGGTTTTTCACAAAAAAAATGAGGGAAATAAAAAGGAGATTACCAGATGTGGAATCAAACTCTCATAATGATGAAAGTTCATTAGTCTCCTATAGTAATATTAACATATATATCATATTTCCTTTTGAGCAAAAAAAGTTCTACTCTCCAAACAATCTCAAGTACAATTCTTCAGAACGAATAAAATATTTAACTTCCATATCACCCACTAAAAAGAAAAGAAATTGCATTGATCTGGAATCATAGTAGCTTTAAGATTGCTTACTATTGAAATTCTGATTTTTGTTGCAAGTAAATGAAAAGTACTTGTATAATGATATCATGTTCTATGTGCATATTCCCAATTTATTTATGAACATAAAGAACTCATTTATGAAGCCAAAGTAAAATCTTATAATGTCAACAAAACATTCTAATTTCTCGTTGGTTGTGATGATTGAGATGTTGCTACCATTTGACCCAAGATGCTAGTATATTGTACAACCGTGTCGTGAAGTGTATTGATCAGAGAGGCCAAACTCTGAAAATTTTGGTTCAACACGCACAAAATGACCCGGTAATGATCTTTTTTCAAGAGTTTCCTTCCATATTTCGAAGAATTCACTCATAATTAGATGCAGGGGTGGAGCCAGCATGTGTTTAGGGGGTTCATCTGAACCCCCTTCTGCGGAAAATATTACTATATATACATGGTTAAAATTATTTTTTAGATGTATATAATAGATCAGATGTCGAACCCCCTTAGACTAGTTCGTATGTTTACTCCTTCAGATTTTGAACCCCCTTATTGAAAATTATGGCTCCGCCACTGATTAGATATGATGTTTCACATGAGGAAATCGGAAGATACTCCATCTACAAAAGAAACAAACATATTATGAGGCAAGCAATGACAAGGTAGAGGATAAATCTGTAAAAGTATTTCATACCTCCATAACTATTACCCTCAAATTCTCAGAATTTATTGGAACAGTTTCGCCTACTCACAGCCGGAAGTCACCAAGTCGATACTGAAACCCCTATATCAGTCAAATATTTTAATGAGTATTTATGAAGAAGAAGTAAGATCTTTTCTAGAATTCTACAAATCAAAGCTAGGCAAATAGTGGTAAATATAAAAAAATATATTCTAAGAATCATGGTAGAGAACATACAACCTTCACCAACAATATATAATGCTTTTGCAATTGCAAGGAACAAGTTTGATCAGTTCAATGAATCGGTTCTTGTTTGGAAAAGTATATTTGGTCAATGGTCAACCACGTTAATTTGACTAATTATATACACTTAAATTTATAAAGACAAGATTGTTGATATTGCTATATAAGTATAACATCCTCCTACAATAAGAATAATAATTTGCAGATCTCAATAATACAAACCTCACAATTAAGTGCAACCTTCATTCTACAAGACTGTAAGTTCTCCATTATCGTCTGCATTGATGACTCTGCTTCCACGACTAGTCGTTGCCTACTAAGTTCCATGTAAAACTTGTTGGGTTGTTCTTGAAGTGAAGCACATGGCCACAAAAGTGCTCTTAAAAATGACATGATGTGTAAGTTAGAAATGTGAGGTTGAAAAAGGTTCACATGTGTACAATATAACAAGCCAAATTAACGTTTAAATGAATAGCTCAAAAATGTTACTAACATATATATCAACATTTGTATGCATTCATTAAAACCTAGAAGGATCATGGTTCTTCTCACCAAAGGTTGCTCAATAGGAACCCATCATTTTCTATTGAAATTTTCTTGCTTGTGCTCCTCTGTGATTTTACCACTCTTCCAAAAAAAGGTTGTCTTACAAAAGAGGACTAATCAATCAATTAACTATATAATGTTGGGTGGTCGGATATACCAATCATCCGATCCTCAACCATTTTGATCTATTCTTGACCCAAATTATTTCAATACTACTTCGCTTTTATATAATTTATTTTAAGGAAGAGAAAAGTTTCCCAAATGCAATCTTTATAATTCATTGAGAGGAAAAAAAAAAGATCATCCATTTATTTTGTGTTTACAAACATATGATTTATTAAGTAATGAAATACCTTTGAGTATGAGCTTAAGATAAAGGTATTTTTCCATCTTCCTTCTTTAACACCATTAATTCCCTCAACACATTGAGATACTTCTATCAGTATTTGACTGTTGACTATCGTACCCGCATTTGGCTGCCAATGCAAAACCGTAACAAACAAAGTAACAAATTGTACACTTAAACATACACACCAAAATCCTACAAAAAAATTATGTTTCTAGTTAATTCAAAGTCGCTACTATTTGATTGGCATGTTGTTGATTGCAAGTACAATTTCCTTTTTCCTATTAACAATAAAATTTTCCAAAAAGAAAAAGGTTTTGGCTAATGCAAGCAAAGATAAGTGAATGAATCTTAAAGTCGTTATGTTATAATTTGAAAGTATATGAAATCATACAACTGTATTTATAGCAGGACAAGTACCTTGAACATAAATCAAGTCATTATTTTCATGTCATATTTGGATTTTGTTAGTAAAATTAACTAATTTACCTTTTATGGTTATACTTATTAGGTAATAAAAATAGTATTTCTTTTTCCTTTTAATTTATTGGGGAATCAATATTTTTTTCCTAATTAGAGTCCAAGATAGAAATAGAAAATAATAAATAGTCATCCTAAAATGTAGGTCAAGATCATATTTTGTCCAAATTATATCTAGTCTCTATATTTATACTAGATATGGAAAGGCCCGTTAAGGGACCCAACATTGCAATCTTAAATTCTATTTATACGTAACCAATCTTATTCTTAAATAATAAACTGATTTTCAATATTTTTACGTAAATAAATTAAAGAGTACTAGTACACTTTGAAGTACTTTTTTTTATTTCTATAAAATTAAAAAATAACTTATAACTTATATGAGTTATTGTGACTAATATTAAAAGAATACATAATCTAATATTCATTTTAACATTATGTTAGACATTGACATTAAATTAAATGACAAATATATGTTGGATATAAAATATGTCATCTTCTTTAAATTCATGTATTCGACTCATATGAAAAAGGGTAACCTCAAGCATGTTTTAATTGGGTGGAGTAGATATAATTAACTGAGATGACATGTTTATGTGGTTAACATAACTATCTAATAAGCGTTTGTAATCACACACAAGTTTTTCTTTTCAAAATTTGAACAAAAAATATGTGAAGTGTTTAGATGCTCCATCGCATAACTACAGTTCCATTCAAATTTTTTTGTTTATAACAAAATAACAGAACTTTGGGTAATATTACTTTTATTTTGTCTATCTTAAAGATAAAAATAATTTAATTTGTAATAATATTTTTACTGTTTTAAGTATGATAAAAATTTGCTTTAAATTTATTGATCACGGTGCAATGATTCATACGTAAAAGTATTTGTGTCATTTATGTCTCTAGTGAAAGATATTACATGTAGTTTCAAAGCATAAGTTATGTTTGTAAGTTTTCTGTCTAGATTCAATTAATAAATCTTTTAATAATCTTTTTCTTTTTTATAAATTATAACTACATATAAAATAATTTTGAAATTAAATTTGTCAATATAGTTTGTTCATGAAATTTATTAGTATTTCAAAACGAGATAATTTGCTTAAAAAGAAATTAATTCCCCCTTCTTATTTGAGACAAGAGGATAGTAGTATTGAGAATTAATTCGTAATTTATCAAAATTTACATTGTTTGACTTTCAAAAAGAAAATTATGATATAAAAATCATATTTTACTGCTTAA
Organism: Solanum acaule; assembly: GCA_036250505.1. Taxonomy (NCBI): domain Eukaryota; kingdom Viridiplantae; phylum Streptophyta; class Magnoliopsida; order Solanales; family Solanaceae; genus Solanum; species Solanum acaule. The sequence goes on from JAJOOR010012085.1 coordinate 29,285, forward strand.
TTTTTTTTAACAATTGAGTTCTAAAATTACCAAAAAGATAATTTCTATAGTCAAAAATATTTTTAAAATTGTATATTGAATAACTAACTTGATTTTTAAATTGTGAGGATCAAATATAGGGCATGTAAAAAATATAGAGAAGATTGAATAATAAATGGGGTGCACAAAATATGAATGAAGTTGATAATGATTAAACATTTAAAATTTATAATAGATAGTAAAATTGTAATGATATAAAGAGAATGGGTCCACATTGTTACACATGTTTAGAGGCTATTGGTGAGGGAATAAGACAAGGCTAAGTACATAATACAATTTGTATTGCTCATTGTACAACTCTTCATAGCCATGGTCGTCCTTCCATGGCAATAGTCATCCTAAAATGTAGGGCAAGATCATATTTTGTCCAAATTGTATCTAGTATCTATATTTATTTCTCTTAAATAATATATTTTTTGATAAGAGAAAAATGTGTGCTTTGAAGGATGAAAAACAAGTAAAAAATTTCATCCTCATATATGAATTCATTTTATTAAAATAAAGTATGTAGTATATTTGTTTCATTTTATATGATACAATTTTTTTTATACTTATTAGGTAATATAGTATTTTCATCCTTTGTGGAATCAATAGTTTTTATTAATCTTCCTTAAAGATAGAAATAGAATAATAACAAATATTTATCCTAAAATGTAGTTCTGAATAAAAATTTCTTAGAATGTTATCTAGCTTACATATTTATTTTTATTGATTAATATACCAATTTAAAAAAAGATGTTTTGAAGGATCAAACAAGACAAATCATTAATCCACAAATATGAATTGTTTATAGTAAAATAAAGTATATACTTTCTTTATTTCATCATATATAATACAATTCTACGTTAGGAGTCAAATAGTTTATATCCAAAATTCTTATCTACCTTACGTTCTTTTAATTATAAATTTCTGACTTAAGTTACTTTTTTTATTAAAAAATCAAAATTTTTATTTTATTTTTAATAAGAAAATGGTGCATGTAAAATTTGTCAACAATGCCAACTATAAGAATTTGTATAGTAGCCAAGATATTAATAGTTTTCCCACATCACCTATCACATTCGAAGTGCTACACTATTTTATTGTACGAAAAAAGGCCTAAAATGCCCCTCTATTGGTGAAGGCAATGTTCCTAACATGTTAGTTGAAATTAACCCAAATTTGGTGAAGGTTAGGTGAAATTAACCCAATGAACCAAATTTCAAAAATTTGTTTTGAGGCTCGTCTATTGGGAAGGCGGTGTGCCTAACAGGTTAGGCGAGCTCGCCAAAGTTGACAGTACACAATTTCAAAGAACTCAGGCAAGATGGGCGGAGTCATCTCCAACTCGACGATTCGCCGAATTGATTTTGACGAGCTAAGACAAGTCCACCGAAAGTGACAGTGCAAAATTAAAAAGAACGGGCACAAAAGGCGATGTCCACTCCCACTTGGCGATACGCCAAGTGAGTTTCAGCGAGCTAAGACAAGCCCAACGAATAGGACAGTACCCATGTCACATATTCAAGCAAGGAAGTCGGGTTGAACTTACTAGGAGATTCGCCTAATTGCCTTTGCGAGCTAAGGCAAACCCGCCGGACATGTAGTGCTCACCCTAGTGCCTATTTTCACAAATTCAACCACAATACGCAACAATACCCAATTCTCAATATGTTTTACAATCTACCCACATGTTTTTCTATCAATGGGTTCTAAGACTTCCTCCAAATATCACAAAGTATTATCCAAAATGAAGATTTGCCCTTAAGAAAGTCGTCACTCCATTTATAATTGAGCAAAATCATGCAACCAGAGCAACACTAGGCTAAGCAGACTTCACCCATACTCAATTCAACTAAGACCTAGTACACACAAGGGTTCAATTCCAAAATTTCACCAACATAATCAATTTTAGCAATTTTGGGCACAAAATCAACTATCTAACTCATGGACACAATTCAATATGCGGGTATTGGGAGTTTAGGATGGAAATAAGCACAAAGATATGAAAGGGTTTCTTTTTTAACTTGAAAAGACTCTTGGAATATTTAACTTAGATCCACTAAGCGGACTGTGACTAACATCCCTGAACATATTTGGGCTATCGCCGAAGGAGATAAAGCTCGGCGATGAGGCCTGAACAGATACCAAACCTGAAGGATGATTTTGTGAACTAAATGGAGTCCGCTTAGCACTTCGCCGGATCGCCAACTAAAGCCCAGATCGCTTAAATTAACAGTATACTGTCTTCAATTTTTCAACCTAGAAGGCGTACATGAAGATTCCAAACAACATGCTCAGCGGATTGCCGACTTGGTCTTGGCATCGCCTAAGTTACCTTTCTCAACACTTTGACTTCATTTTCTCTGAACTCATAACACACGTTATTGAAAGCTATAAAATAAAATAAAAACTTGGGTTCTCTTCCAAAAAACCCCTTATTTAACATCGTGGAACAAACTAGTTATCATTTCCTCAACAAACATTCTTGGTATTTGGGGTGGTGTCACTAGACAACGTCCCTTTTTCCTTGGATTTAGATGGATGGAAATCAGATGTATTTGAGCCTCCAACTATTTGATACATACCAAATGAGAGGTCACCATTTTAGTTACGTTGGAGAAGTCATTTTTCAAATCCTTCAACACTTTTTCGGACCTTTCAACCTTATTGAATATCCTTGTGAGCATTTCATCGGTTCGGTTTCCTTTCCGTCCAACTGGTTCCTTTGGTCTTGGACGGTCATGGGGAGGAATGTACATATATTTTTCAGTCTATGGTCTCTCCAATTTCCATCTTTTCACTCATTCCAACTTTTATCTCGCTCTTTGTTCCAATCTTGGTTCCCACCTTGTCGTTGGTAGTTTGGGCGAGAAACCCCCATTTGATTTTCCAAGTATTGTAACGCCAATTGAAAGAGTGGTAGTTTTCTCCATGATGACCGGGTGGGCCCCTTGGTAGTTTGGGCGAGAAACCCCCATTTGATTTTCCAAGTATTGTACTTCCTCATTGTACAGTTCCTCGAACTTGACATCTTTCGGGCACCACCAACTACTTGTTCTAACTGTATTTATTGATTTCAATCCACCTCCCATGACATGTTTTTATATCACTCATGGTCCTTCTCAATATGTTCTTTGCTCATGCTCAGTTGTAAAGAAGACATTTGGTCCTCTCTAGTATGCCATGCTTGATTGACTTTGATCATGTCATCTAACAACAATAGTGCTAATTCATACAGTTGTCGCATAGGTCCACCTTGGGCAAGTTGATCAGCCACACCTTTATTGATTGAATCAAGGATACAATAAAAATATTACAACAACAAATGGTCTGAAACACCATGTGTTGGACATTGTAAGAGTAAGCTGCAGAACCACAACCATATCTCATGTAGAGGTTCACCTCCAGTTCTTTTGAAGTTTTGGATCAGGTCCCTAAGCTTTACCATCTTCAAGGGAGGAATGAATCTCTCCAAGAAAGCTTCAGTCAACTCCTCCCAAAAAGTGATAGCATCATTTGACGATTTGGCCAACCATCTTGTAGCTTCACCCGTCAAAGAGAACATGAATAATCTCAACCTTATGGACTCTTGTGAGATGTTCTTGAACACCTAACTTGATAAAAAACGATCAAGAAACCCTTTCTTAAAATTCTTGAAAAATCCTATGTTATGATGGAAGATTCTTGCTTAGGATACATTATTATATGTTAGAATCACTAGGAAATTATAAAAGAATGGTTACCTTGATTTGGAAGGAAGTCTTTTGCAAGCCTATACTAGAGATGAATTACTACATTCAATCCAATCCATCCTGTTTAGCAAAAATACGGATATTCCTTGCTCATTATCAGACAATCACTTATTCACAAACTTCGTGTGGGGAAAATCGTTTTCATGAAAAACCCTTTTCACTCCACTTAGCCTTATCCACCCAAGAGCTCTTATCGACGGAGTCGTTTGGCACCTCGATGTCGACTCATCACATCCTAGGGTTGAAGAAGGCTCCTTATGGTAAACACCTTATTGCCCCTTTACACCTATATCTTGAATTCTTGACTTACTCAAAAATCAAGTTTTGAACCATAAAATTGAATTCTTGGTTTTACTAGAGATAGGTTGATTATTTGATGTTATGTTGCAAGATCATGAAAAACACTTACCAAAACTTATTAGGGTTGAAGAGAACTTTTGGGGGTTGTTGGGGTCGACCAAGGGGTGTGAAGAAACTCAAAATAGCGTTTTTATAAAGTTTGAAACATTTGATATACAATATATATACATGATACATGGTTGGTATACACTGTCATAACTTTTTTACTTTGGACTCGGATTTATTCAATACGGTGGTGTTGGAAAGAAGTCTCATAAATCTCTAATTTGATAGGTCATGAGACACATAACTCCTCATATTCTAAGAGATATGATTGTTTGAAATTTACCTTTGGAAAGACTTTGAACTCGGCTTAGTGCTTGGGGTCCCTAATAACCCTAAATCACTTCTGATACACTTCCTACACTTGGGAATGAACCTTAACACACATGCGCAACTAGGAATCATTCGGTACGATTCTATACACATACAAAGTACGGTTTGGATTTTATCTTAGAAAATTTTGGAGGGTTACAGTTTCACATAGAACTAAAATCAAATTTTCCATCTATTATAAATTGAATTATTTTTATTTACAACTATTTATGGATAATATTGATCTGGAAATCATGTTAAATAATAATATACACAATTTATAATTAATTTAATTATATAAAATAATAGGTAAATTCTTAGTTAGATTATGTTGTATATCTTGATTTAAATAAGGAAAACAAGCTCAATTATGCCATCAAAATTGAGAAAAGACTCACTTGTGTCCTCCATTAAAAGTTTAGCCCATCTTTGTCATTGATATTTGAGAAAAGACTTATTCATGCCATTATTTTTAACTCCAATTTTGCAATACCATTTTTTATCTCAACAAGACCCCAAACAACTTTTAACACTTTTCAATTGGAGTTTTGGATTAAATGTATTCTTTTTGCTTCTTCTTTCTCAAGAACACGTGAAGAACATCAAGAACTCCCAAATTTTCAACTTCTTCAATTCTTCACGAAATCACCTCAATAGAAATGATTATAACATAGTATTTTAAGTGTAATGGTTTATAATAGGAACAATTTTTTATTATATTTTAGCGTAAGGTTATCATTATGGTTAAAAAAATGGTCACCAATATATTAACCCAAAATGTATACCATTTAATATACTCGTTTCATTTTTTAACTAACATATATAAAATTAAAGAGATAGAAGGAAAAAAATAAATCTACCCATATGAATTAAAACGGAATTGAAGTGAGAAAAAATTCAATAGTAATTGTATCAAATTAATAAGAGCTGTGCTAAATGGTAGGAAATCTATTAATTAGATAGTAAATTATCACTCCTAAAAAAATTAGCATCAAAATTTAATAAGTCAACCAAAAAAACCGTAACTGAAGAAAGAGAAAAATATTTTTACAATAATAAATGTATAATGGTGATTGTATTAAATTAAATAAGAAAGAAAACAAAAGAATCTTTAAATAAAAAAAAAGTATCCAATTATAATTGTGATGGTATAGTCATTATTCAAGTGGAATGAAATGTGAAGTGACAAAATGCTCTTCCCCTTCATCACACTGTTACTATCAAGCATATGACATATCTCTTATCTTCGGGTACACATAGTAGAAACTTAAATTTGTTCAAACAGTCTTGAAAAAAACGACGCAAAATCAGTGAAGAGTAATATTCTTGCATAGTAAAACAGCAATTAAACACAGATATACACATTTACTGAGCTTTCCAACCGTGGAAAATATCTAGTCGAAGATCAGTCAGTGATCAAAGCAGATAATATCTATGGGGATGATAAAATGACTAAGTGCAATGGACATGAGCATTATAACTTGCCTGCATTTGCCCAACCTTGCAGCTGTTTCGACCTCGAAATTGCATGACAATATACAGCTTCAATTCAAGTGGGAGGGATGGGCTTGCATTAAGGTTGTCCCAGACATGTTAAAATGGGCATATACCTACCATTTCTACTGACTTCTTTATTGCAGAAGACATAACTGGATATGCGACTATGATGACTGAAATGTAGTGTGTCCATCTATTTAGGTGCTAGAGTTATTGGGCAGATTGAGAACGCAACACATCGAGCAGCTTTTGCCAGCATGAACCGCTCATTTTCTGTCAATGGCCTCTCAATCACCTTCATAATATTTGCGTCCTAATTCAAATTAGATACAAAAATTTGTCAGGAAAAGAGACATATGCTAGATCATTAGTAAAACAGAATGTCGCATTATTTTATGCTAATCGGGGAAGGATATTAATGAGAAAATGTATTCATATGTTAAGATGGGAATTAGATGTTTTACTGTTAAAGATTGTCATTTTTCATCCTTTTAAAGGGAAGGATACAAAATTTAACTGACCTTCTTTTGCTGTGATATGAAAGGCCTGACACTGGCAACATCACCAACAACAATTACATTATTGAGATTTCCCCTTTCATCTCTTTCAGTTGGTGAATTGGTTGAATGCCTCCA
>JAJOOR010012086.1:0-39767 GCA_036250505.1 Solanum acaule
CCCCCCCCCCCCCCCCTAAAGTTTGTTGATTAAATGACTAAATAAAACAGGGGAGTAATCAAGTAGATAAGGGATACTTGGGGATGTGATCGATTAATTGCCAATTTCGCTATACTGGTGACTAACAATTACCAAAGTTCACTGAATCTTAGTGGGTAAGCTAGACTTAAGTGTAATAGCCATATCTCGATCAACTACAACAAATCAAGTGAGGTCTCTCGAACCTTAACAAGCACCATACTAGGAACAGCCCAAAACCTCAATTTACCTACTCTCTCGAGCTAGATAGGTAGAATCGGATTAAGATTCACTCTTTCGAGTTGAACCCATAACAACCCTATCACTACAATCATCAATAAGTAATCTTTGTTCTAAAAACTCTTTCTCAAGCAAGCATAGAACACTAAACTAAAACTACATTTGCAACTACAATTCTTAAGTTAAACCTTAATTACCCATCGAACTCACTTCTAAACAGCAATTAAATTAGTAATTAGTAACACCCATAAGCTAATTAAGCCAATTAATCACATAATTACACCTCCAAGAATGGTGGTTTTAGCCACACATCATAAAAAGTAATAAATCATATCGATTACATTCTCCATAGCTGGGTATTAATCACCAAGTCTTTACAATGCTCAGATTCACATTCAAATCCAAAACCCAACTCAAAAACTACAAGAAAACTCCTAAAACTAAGAAAAGTAATGTCCAAGACGAAAACTTCAAGTTTAACAATGGAAAACTTCTCATGAAATGCTGGACTCTTTTTCTGCTTTTTGAAATTCAATTTATACGTTCTCAAATTTTTGTCTTCATGATCGCTCGGCAAAGTTAGTCGAGCATCGGTAACTGATTCAGCGATCCACCAATGACTCCATTCTATCACCGATTTGCCTCGACTCTTCATCCTTTAGACCCTGTAACATTAGGTGATCCAAGTTTGTGTCGTCGATCTGTTCGGCGGTCCGCCAAAAGTCCAAATACATCGCCAAGTTGGTTTCTCCCCAAGCCTGGCAACCTGGTACTTTAGACGAGCTAAAGTGCCACTCGGCGAGTCACCGAGTGGCTTTGGCGACTCTCAACTTTCACTATCTTCAGCCTTTTTCATATTTTTCACTCCTTTTTGCCCTGTATTTTCCTTGCCTTGCTCTTTTGCCTTTAAATTTGCAAATTAACATTAAAACATTAGTTAAGAGCACAAAATAGGCATCGAGGACACATAAAACTATGAATAACAAGCCCTAAATGAGTCGAAATCTCAGACTCATCAACACCCCCAACTTAAACTCTTGCTTGTCCTCAAGTAAAACTCAAGCTTAATCAGTTCAACAAGGTGGTCTACAAACAGTGCTACTCAAGACTCAACACGAATGCACACAAGAGGTTCAAACGACATATCCAATGTTCAATTTTGCACTCTATGTTTCAAATTGTGACTAACCATCATAAAAAGAACTCAAGTTCACAATGCTTGCTTCAAATGCAAGTTCATGCTCAACAAATGCATTCAAATGCCCTCACACCAAAGATGATTCCATGCTCACACAAAACTCACCAACAATTTATAATTTCGAAATAAAATACAACTCTCACACTCCCAAAGATGAACACATGCATTACTTTACCCATAGGCTTGCCCTTATTTTCCAATCAACATTATTTTTAGCTCACTCAAGATCACAAAAGTCTTTCAAGGCTTGTAATGGGGCTGGGTGTAAAGGTATGATAATTTTTGTTAAGTGACTTCTACCTTCATGAAGCATGGTCTGGAATTCACTTTTTCTCCTTCTCTTTCACACTCCAAGATGTTCAGAATCTACCCTATTATTCACTTAAGCATGACTCATTGGATACCCCATTTCTTTTGCTCCTTTCACAAGCTTTACTTCACAAACTCTTCTATTTTCAATCTTTTTCTATTTTCACATTCTTCTTTGCTTTCTCTCTTCTTTTTTTTTACATGGAAGGGTTCCATCTTTGTCAACATGATCCTTCAAAGGCGGATTTTTCACACTTGTTGATTTTCCTTCTTTTTCACCACACCCCAACTTGGGCTTTTGGCATAAGTTAGCTATTCAAACGAACCAATATTTCATGAAGGCAATAGGTGATAGGACAGAGAGGTCAAAATTGTTCAAGTTTCTTCCAAAGAAAAGGATAGGCTCAAAAGGTGCCAAGCTAGGTTCACAATCTCACAAGGTAGCCACAAAGAGGTATAATATCATTTTTTTGTTAACTCTTCACAAATTTTTCCTAAGATCATTTCAATCGCTTACTTTCATAAATTAATTAGACTAACGAGGTAAGTTTTAGATATCATCAAGCACATAGTTTAAGACAACCTCACCACACATGGCATTCAACATAATCATCAAACAAGACTCTACAATTTCCAGCTACCGTGTAATTATCATCACAAGAGATGAACTCAACAACCGACTAGTCATAACGAGCTGCTAGGAGTTCACATATGACCTATGTAACTCAATTTGCCTCATCGAAGCCGTACACTAATATTGTTTAATTGAGAGCACTATTCAAATCATCAATATTAATCACAATCGATGCTCAAAATTGCAAGAGAATAGCCACATTCACACACATCAAGAGGTGTCAATTTTTAAAACTGGTCAAAACCACAATTACATTAAAAACAATGGACCAAAAACCAATATATATACAACACAAGATCATATCCAACATTCACAACACAAAACACAACAAATATCCACAAAATAACCCTAAAAGAGATAGGTATAGAAATACGTCACCTCGCCAAACTACACTAGCAATTATTCTCAAATGCAAAGAAATAACTAAACAGAAAAACTGAAAAGAGTGAAAAGCCCCTTGTCAGGATAAACAGGTGGTGAACTCTCCAAATCTGCAACTCCATCAGTCGGGGAATCAGTGCACGGTGTAACATCATCCTTGGCTCTGTTGGAGCCCACCATCGACGTATCCCTCAATGTTGCCTCAACAGAAGTCTGCATCATAGCTCCCTCAACATCCTCCAACTCATCCTATAATGTTGTATCACAAACACCCAGCTCTTCCTCATCGGTGTCAGCATCAGCCTCAACCGTCTTCATAGTAACATCTTTGGTCGTAGTAGCCGGAGGAACCTCAAAATTAGTAGGGAATTTTGCACTCAACACATCGGGGATCTCAACTGTGCCGAATAGAATTAATAGATCAATAGACTTCAACTCATTTAACTCCTTCCTCAACCTAACAATATCGGCCTTCAAGGCCGTCATAGACTCAAAACTGCCCCGACCCTGCTCACAATCTTCTACCCTCACTTTGTGGAGAAGCAGCAGCTGCAAAAGTTGTATAGGGAACAATAGATGAACTAGGCGGTGCAGAATTAGAAGGGCCAAAGGTACCTGTAGGCTCACTAGCCTAAGGGGGAAGTATTACCTCAGTCGACAACATATCTACATTGACTACCGGGAACGTATCCATCGGTGCAACTCTCCTCTGATCAAACTCATCCCTAATGTACTCAACCTCAATCCGTCGGATGTCAGTAGAAGAAGGGGGAGTCACTTCCATATCCGTCTTCTCATTCATAGGAACATAATCCCTCCTGCATAACTCAGTAATAAACACAGGAAAGGGAAGATAAGTTTGACTCTGCTTGGCCCTCATGGGCATCTCATGCTCTATAATCAAAACCTAAATTCAACTTATCCCAATCCATAATGCAGCCCAAGCACGCAGCCTTCGAATGACAGAGGATCGACTCATTTTGCGATGGCATAATAGTGCTTCTAATAAACACGAACCAGTATCTAGCAGCCACGTTCAGGTCTTTCTTCTCAATCGGCACACTGACCTCAATCCACCTAGGTGTAACATCAGAAATTAGAGGTGCTAGCCAACCCCTTAAATCATCGAGGGTCTTCTTCTAGATTTTGTTAATGAAATAGTGCATGAAGTTCATTGTACTTCATTGATATCCGAGCTGCTACACCTGACCTTTTGGCCCCGCATTACTACATAATCCACCGGCTTGAAAGCGCCGACCATTTTTTTCCCCTTTGGCACCAACTCCTCGTATGTTGAGTAAAACTCCCTGACCCATGTAGGAATGTAAGAGCCTCAGGGTTTAGTGAATATCTCAAATTTGTGGAACTTTATGGTGTTCCACACCTCTGATACCGATCTACCACCCATCTGTAGACAACTACTTTTCCTCTAGAATTGTCCGCAAACCCTCGACCCCAAGTCTATGCAGTGTCCGGGGAGGAGGAACATGAGCTGGTGGAGGAGCCTGCACTGCTACCAAAGATGGAGGTGGAGAAGGCGTAGGAGGCACAAGAATCATAGCTGGATCATTTATAGCTTTGGAGCGTAGCTCCGCTCTTCTGGCTTGCAGGAGTTTGTCATATTTTGGCTCAGAAACGGAGGCCAGAGAACTGTTCCTAGACTGGTCCTTACTATCAGAAGTGGTGAGGTGAGTGACAAAAATGCCCTCACTACCTGAACTCTCTACTTCCTGTGTTGGCACTAACTGCCCTTTTCCTTTAACTTTTCCCCAGTAGGAGGAAGTTTGGCTGGTGCATTCCGGAAGGGTACACCTTTCTCGATTATCACAATGCCTCAATCCCGCTTGCGGGGCAGTTGATTTTTTCCAAAAACTTTTGGTCTAGCCATTTCAGCAAAACAAAACCATATAAGTTAGATGAAATTCAAGAAAAATTGTAAAGTTATAAACTAGTGCAGGAAGACTCACCGAACCGATCGGTAAGTCGCCAAATCCATTCATCAAGCCCAGTTGGGCTAGCCGAATGTTTCAAAATCAAATTTTCCAAAACTCAGCACATGTCATCGATGTCTAGGGCCTTTCAGCGAATCATCGACACTATTTGGCGAACTAAAAGTAGCTCCCCAAAAAGTTACAGAATAATTTCAGAATTTAGGGCGTAGAAGGGCCATCAAAAAGGTCTTTCGGCGTGTCGCCAAGTAAACTCAGTGAGCTCAAGCGTATCATCGAAAGTTACAGAACTTAGACCACAAAAATGCAGGACTAAAAGGCGATCATGGGGTCTTTAGGAAACTGCTGAATCACTAGACGAGCTTGACCTAGCTCGCCGAATAGTCTAACCTCCCAGATTTTTACCCCGACCTTCAATCTAACCCGCAGACCACGAAAATAAAATTAACCACTATTCCTTGCAATTAGGCTCAGACCCATACTACCCATGGCCCCAGAGTACTTAGACTTACCCCAATTTGGCTAAAATTGGCCAATTGATGTCTTCTGCCCATAAGAATGACGTCAACCGCTCTATCATTGGGAAAAATTCGACAATAGGCACAATAGGGGGTTACTCAGACTTTACCCACGCTAGACCCATAATAAATTCAACACAACCCAATAGATTTAACATGCAACTACAGGAGATTTCACAATTTAAGGCCAATTAACATCAAATGAAATAAGATACGGGTAGGCATTATGACCACACATTCTACAAATCACAATATGCAATGAAAACAACCAATCAATGATCATGCATTTAAATTTACTAAGATGAAACGACGGGGTTTGGATAACAAACCTTTGAGGCCAATGATTGAAAATCTAGGCAAGCAAAGAATCCATTATTCCTCTCCAAGTAATTGAACCCACAAGAAAAAACAAGAAAAACTAGTATGGAAATGCGAAAATATGCGGTTGTGAAAGTATAGAAGTCGAAAAGTATGAAATGAGGAAGGATTTTGAGTTTATAAACGGTTCAGCCCCTTTGTGACCCTTCAGTTCACGCGCTGATCGGCGAGGTCACTTACGTTGCCGACCCATTCAACGATGCGCCGAATGGTACTTTGGCCGGCCAAGTTTTACAGAACCTCTAACGAGATACAAGGTTCCAATGGTGATCTACATCAAGCTCGCCGACCTATTCATCGAGTCATCAACTGGTTCCTGGGCTCACCTATTTGCTCCTCTTCCCAAAATTTCAACTTTTTAACTTGCAAATTCAACACCTGTTATTCAACCAACAATGAGAAAAGCTTAAACACTTGTGTTCCCTCCCAAGAAGCTCCTTATTTAATGTCGTGGCACGACGTGGATACATTTTCCAGGTTCATTTTTTGGGTTAGACAAGGTATTACATCGTAGACCCCCTTTTGACCTTGGATTCAACTGGGATGAGATCTGACCCATTGATGTTTCCAGTTATTTGATGGACACTAGTGAGAGGTAACTGTCTGGTTGAGTGTGGAGACGTCCTCTTTCATTTCTTTTAGCACCTTATCTGACCCGTCCGCTTTATTGAGAATGCGTGCAAGCATATCTTCAGTGCAGAAGTTCTCCGGGTCCGCCCTTTGTTCTTTCTGCTTTTGATGCTCATGGGGAGAAACATATCTCTCATTGTCACCATCCCATTCCTTCCAATTAGTCCCACGGTCACACCATTCCCTGTCATGGTCTCTCCAACCATCTTCACGCTCTCTATTCCAACCTCGATTCCCGCCCTACCTTGGATAGCTGGACGGACACCTCCTCTTTGATTTATAAGAAAATTCACTTCGTCATTATATAGATCCTCAAAGTGTGCATCATCGGGGTTCACCACAATAACACCAACAACATTCACAGCTTTAGACCCACTGCCCATCACATTTTTCACAAAAGATCCAATTGGGTCATCATTTTGGCCATATTTTGGTCCCGCTCTTGGTCTTTTTCTATCTTCTCCTTTGTCATCCAAAAGGTCAAATGAGACACCTGATCCTCACGAGTATACCAAGCTCGGTTTATCTTGGTCATCCCATCAAGGAGATTTGATTTTATCTCAAAAGGTTGCTTCATAATACCTGCTTGGACAAGTTGATCAGCCACACCTTTGTTCACCGAGTCTAGACTCTTGTAGAGGTGTTGTAACAATACGTTGTTTGAAAACCCCTGAGTCGAACATTGAAATAGCAACTTCTGAAATCCTAGCCACGTCTCATGAATTGGCTCACAGTCTAAACGTTTAAAGCCATGAATATTGTCTCTCAATGCAATCATCTTTGAAGGAGGGAAAAACCTTATGTAGAAGGCCTCGATAAACTCGTCCCAACATGTAATAGAATCCCTCGGTAGATCAGCTAAACATTTTGTTATTTCCCCCATCAAGGAGAAATAAACAACCAGAGACGGACTGACTCCTGTGAAATGTTTTTAAATGTGAATGGACCACATACATCCATGAAGTTCCAAATATGATCATGGGGATACTCATGAACTAGCCCTCTCTATAATCCTTTCATTTGCAAGAGTTGCAACATCGTGCTAGTCACGTGGAAGACAACATTTCCCATAACCTGAGGTAAACTGATAGCACCTACACCACCCATTTTGTATATCATGGCCTGGGTGTTAGGGGGTTGGAGAGAAGCAACAGCTGCAAAAGTTGTTGAGGAAAAGTAGATGAACTAGGCGGTGCAGAATTAGAGGGGCCAAAGGTACTTGTAGGCTCATTGGCCTGATAGGGAAGTATTACCTCAGTTGACAACATATCTACATCGACTACCGGGAACGTATCCACCGGTGCAACTCTCCTCTGATCAGACTCATCCCTAATGTACTCAACCTCAATCCGTCGAAAGTCAGTAGAAGAAGTGGGAGTCACTTCCATATCCGTCTTCTCATTCATAGGAACATGAGCCCGCCTGCACAACTCAGTAATAAACACAGGAATGGGAAGAGAAGTTTGACTCTACTTGGTCCTCATGGGCATCTCATGCTCTATAATCAGACCTAAATTCAGCTTCTCCCAATCCATAATGCAACCCAATTACGCAGCCTTTGGATGCCAGAGGATCGACTCATTTTGCGATGGCATAATAGTGCTGCTAATAAACTCGAACCAGTATCTGGCAGCCACGTTAAGGCTTTCTTCTCAATCGGCACACTGACCACAATCCACCTAGATGTCACATTAGAAATTAGAGGTGATAGCTAACCCCTTAAATCATCGAGAGTCTTCTTCTAGATTTTGTTAATGAAATAGTGCATGAAGTTCATTATACACTCGAGCGCCTTATTGATATCCGAGCTGCTACACTTGACCTTTTGGCCTCGCACTATTACATAATCCACCGGCTTGAAAGCACTGACCGTTTTATTCCCTTTTGGCACCAACTCCTCATATGTTGAGTAAAACTCCCTGACCCAAGTAGGAATGTAAGAGCCTCAGGGTTTAGTGAATATCTCGAATTTTTGGAACTTTATGGTGTTCCACACCTCCGATAACGATCTACCACCCATCTGTAGACAACTGTTTTTCCTCTGGAATTGTCCTCAAACCCTCGACCATAAGTCTATTCAGTGTCCAGGGAGGAAGAAACTGAGCTGGTGGAGGAGCCTGCACTACTACCAAAGCTGGAGGTGGAGAAGGCATAGGAGGCACAAGAATCTTAGCTGGATCATTTATTGCTTTGGAGCGTAGCTCCGCTCTCCTGGCCTGTAGGAGTTTGTCATCTTTTGGCTCAGAAACGGAGGCTAGAGAACTGTTCCTAGACTGGTCCTCACTATCAGAAGTGGTGCGGTAAGTGACATAAATGCCCTCACTGTCTGAACTCTCTACTTCCTGTGTTGGCACTACTTGCCCTTTGCCTTTTCCTTTTCCCCAGTAGGAGGAAGTTTGGCCAGTGCATTCTGGCCCGCTTGCAGGAAATTTGATTTTTTCCAGCAACTTTTGGTCTAGCCATTTCAGCAAAACAAAACCATATAAGTTAGATGAAATTCAAGAAAAACTGTAGAGTTATAAACTAGTGCAGGAATACTCGCCGAACGATCGGTGAACCGCCAAATCCATTCATCGAGCCCAGTCGGGCTAGCCGAATGTTTCAAAATCAAAATTTCCAAAATTCAGCACAGGTCATCGATGTCTAGGGCCTTTTAGCAAATCACCGACACTATTTGGTGACCTAAAAGTAGCTCGCCAAAAGTTACAGAATAATTTCAAAATTTAGGGCGTAGAAGGGCCATAAAAAAGGTCTTACGACTGGTAGCTGAGTAAACTTGGTGAGCTAAAGCGTATCGCCGAAAGTTACAAAACTCAGACCACAAAAAAGCAAGACTAAAAGGCAATCAAGGGGTCTTTAGGTGAACTGCCGAATCACTCGACGAGCTTGACCTAGCTCACCGAATAGTCTAACCTCCCAGATTCTTACCCCGATCTTCAAAATCTAACCCTCAGACCACGAAAACAAAATTAACCACTATTCCTTGCAATTAGGCTCAGACCCATACTACCCATGGCTCCAGAGTACTCAGACTTTCCCCAATTTGGCTAAAATTGGCTAATGATGTCTTTTTCCCATAAGAATGACGTCAACCGCTCTATCATTGGGCAAAATCCGACAATCGGCACAAATCGAGGTTACTCAGTCTTTACCCACACTAGACCCACAATAAATTCAACACAACCCAACAAATTTAACATGCAGTTACATGAGATTTCACAATTTAATGCCAATTAACATCAAATGAAATGAGATACGAGCAGGCATTATCACCACACATTCGACAAATCATAATACGCAATGAAAACAACCAATCAATGATCATGCGTTTAAATTTACTAAGATGTAATGACGGGGTTTGGATAACAAACCTCAGAGGCCAATGATTGAAAAGCTAGGCAAGCAAAGAATCCATTATTCCTCTCCAAGTAATTGATCCCACAAGAAAATACTAAAAAACTAGTACGGAGATGCAAAAATATGTAGTTGTGAAAGTATAGAAGTCGAAAAGTATGAAATGAGGAAGGATTTAGAGTTTATAAACGGTTCAGCCCCTTTGTGACACTTCAGTTCACGCGCTGATCGGCGAGGTCACTTACGTTGCCGACCCATTCAGCGATGCGCCGAATGGTACTTTGGCCGGCCAAGTTTTACAGAACCTCTAGCTAGATACAAGGTTACAATGGTGATCCAGATCGAGCTCGCCGACCTGTTCATCGAGTCACCGACTGGTTCCTGGGCATACCTATTTGCTCCTCTTCCCAAAATTTCAACTTTCTAACTTGCAAATTCAACACTCGTTATTCAAACAACAATGAGAAAAGCTTAAACACTTGTGTTGCCTCCCAAGAAGCGCCTTATTTAACGTTGTGGCATGACGTGGATACATTTCTAGGTTCATTTTTTGGGTTAGACAAGGTATTATTTCGTAGACCCCTTTTTGACCTTGGGTTCAAATGGGATGAGATTTGACCCATTCGCGTTTCCAGTTGTTTGATGGACACTGAGTGAGAGGTAACCGTCTGGTTGAGTGTGGAGACATCCTCTTTCATTTCTTTTAGCACCTTATCTGAACCGTCCACTTTATTGAAAATGCGTGTAAGCATATCTTCAGTGCGAAAGTTCTTCGGGTCAGCCCTTTGCTCTTTCGGCTTTTGACGCTCATGGGGAGAAACATATCACTCCTTGTCACCATCCCGTTCCTTCCAATTAATCCCCCGGTCATGCTATTCCTTGTCACGGTCTCTCCAACCATCATCACTCTCTCTATTCCAACCTCGATTCCCGCCCTACCTTGGATAGCTCAGACGGAAACCTCCTCTTTGATTTGTAAGAAAATTCACTTTCTTATTATATAGATTCTCAAAGTGTGCATCATTGGGGTTCACCCCAGTAACCCCAACAACATTCACAGCTTTAGACCCACTGCCCATCACATTTTTCACAAAAGATCCAATTGGGTCATCATTTTTGCCATGTTTTGGTCCCGCTCTTGGTATTTTTTTATCTTCTCCTTTGTCATCCAAAAAGTCAAAGGAGACACCTGATCCTCATGAGTATACAAAGCTCGGTTTATCTTGGTCATCCCTTCAACGAGATTTGATGTTATCTCAAAAGGTTGCTTCATAATACCTGCTTGGACAAGTGGATCAGCCACACCTTTGTTCACCGAGTCTAGACTCTTGTAGAGGTGTTGTAACAACACGTTGTTTGGAAGCCCCTGAGTCAAACATTGAAATAGGAACTTCTGAAATCTCAGCCACGTCTCATGTATTGGCTGACCCTTTAAACGTTTAAAGCCGTGAATATTGTCTCTCAATGCAATCATCTTTGAATCAGGAAAAAACCTTATGTAGAAGGCCTCGATAAGCTCATCCCAAGATGTAATAGAATCCCTTGGTAGAACAGCTAAACATTTTGTTGTTTCCCCCATCAAAGAGAAATAAACAACCAGAGACGGACTGACTCTTGTGAAATGTTTTTAAATGTGAATGGACCACATACGTCCAGGAAGTTCCAAATATGATCATGGGGATACTCATGAACTAGCTCTCTGAATAATCCTTTCATTTGCAAGAGTTGCAACATCGTGCTAGTCACGTGGAAGACAACATTTCCCATAACCTTAGGTAAACAGATAGCACCTACGCCACCCAATTGAGCTGGTTCATTGACATCATTAAGACTTCTGATGTAATCTTGGTGGCCAACTTGACTACCATTACTTCCGTTCACACTCATTTTGTCACCTCTGCACAAACAACCAACAACAAACACAAAAAAAGTAAGTCGATTCAACTACAAACATGATTAGATCACATTTATACTTCAATAAGAGAATTTAAAACACCACTCCCAATAGTGACGCCAATTTTTATAATGCTCAACTACACCTCATCCAATACTAGGTGTAGGCGATCGCAATCTAGTATAAACGCAACAAAGAGTTAGGGTCGATCCCAGAGGGAGTGATACAAGTTAGAATTCAATTACGAAGTGAAAAGTACGTTCTAATCCATTGTAGGAATAGAAATTATCAAAATCATTTAGGTAAATTCGAAGGGGTTGACAAGAACTGTCAAATGGGCGGGGGGTGGGGAGGGAGGGGGTTAAAGTTTGTCAATAAATGACTAAATAAAACAGGGGACTAATCAAGTAGATAAGGGGTACTTGGGGATGTGATCGATTAATTGCCAATATCGCTAAATGGGTGATTAACAATTACCAAAGTTCACTGAACTTTAGTGGGTAGGCTAGGCTTTAGGTGTAATAGCCCTCTCTCAATCAACTACCATTAATCGAGTGAGTTCTCTCGAGCCTCAACAAGCATCATACTATCAACAGCCCAAAACCTCAATTTACCAACTCTCTCGAGCTATATAGGTAGAATTATATTAAGATTCACTCTCTCAAGCTAAACCCATAACAACCCAATCACTAAAATCATCATGGGTAATCTTAGTTCTAGACCTCTTTCCCAAGCAAGCATAGAACACTAAACAAGAACTACATTTGAAACTACAATTCTTAAAGTTAAAACTCAATTACCAATCGAACCCACTTCAAAACAACAATTAAATTAGTAGTTACTAACACCCATAAGATAATAAAGAAAATTAATCATATAATCACACCCCCAAGAATGGAGGTTTTATCTACACATCATAAAAAGTAGGAAATCAATACCAATTACATTCTCCATAGATGGGTATTAATCTATGAGTCTTTACAATGCTTAAATTCATCTTCAAATAAAAAACCCAACAAGAAAACTCCTAAAACTAAGAAAAGTAATGTCCAAGACGAAACCTCCAAGTTCAACAACGGAAAAATTACTCAAGAAATTACTGGACTCTTTTTCTACTTTTTGAAACTTAATTTGTACGTTCTCAAATTTTTGCCTTCAGGATCGCTCGCCGAAATTAGTCGAGCATCGTTGGCGATGCTCCAATGGCTCTATTCTATCGCATGTTTGCCTTAACACTTCCTCCTTTATACCCTGTAACATTAGGCGATCCAAGTTTGTGTTGTCGATCCTTTCGGCATTACGCCGAAATTCCAAATCCATTGCCAAGTTGGTTTCTCCCCAGGGTTGGTAGTCTGGAACTTTAGGCGAGCTGAAGTGCCACTCGGCGAGTCACAGAGTCGCTTTGGCGATTCTCAACTTTCACTATCTTCAGCCTTCTTCATCTTTCTCACTCTTTTTTGTCCGATATTGTCTTTGCCTTGATCTTTTGCCTTTATATATCTAAATTAACATTAAAACATCAATTTATAGAACACAATAGGCATCGAGGACACTAAAACTATGAATAACAAGTCCTAAATAAGTCGAAATCCCAGACTCATCAACAAGTATGGGATTCTAACTTTTAGATAAGAGCAATGATGTGTGGCTAAGTCATAAGAGTAACAAGAGCATTAAGAGGTGTACTCGAGATTGTATGTAATCATATGAGGTTCTAATTAGGTTAATTATTTTCCATGTGTGCCTAGATAGTATATTTGAGTTGTTAATGTGGAATAGGCTGATGTAAGCACTGTTTTTTTTTCTTAAGAGTTAGATTAAGCGACCTTATAAGCATATGAGAAGAGGTCAAAAGAAGCATCTTAGAAAGAGGTCTTAGAAGGAGTCTTAGTACCTTCTTATGCAGAGTTCAGAAGCCATGAGATAAGACTTTCCCGAGTATTAGAGTAAAGGGAATGTAGACCAATGTAGAGATGATGGAAGAGATCTGTAGCTTTAAAGTGTCAGTTTTAGACCTAAGGGGGAGATAATAAGAGAAGAAACCAAGTCAAGTGTTGAGAATTATATAGTGACATCTTCTGAAAGAGTTAAAGAGGTACATTAATCCATTCATACTCTAGCATATTTCTCAAAGTTCAGTCATTACAACATGATGATGAAGTTTTTTATAGCAGAATTGTCTGCATGACCTATGCTTATACACTTCAAAGATATTCACATCTATGCTCAGTTTTTGAAATGAGGGGCAATGGCTTTAGCCCATTAATCTCAAGTTTAATTCATAAAGTTCTGGATATCTATCTCATGATATGAACCTATTCATATAAGCACTCATGTCTCATAGTATGCTCAGTCTCACAAATTAATGACTTACTCTCAATGGCTAGCAAGAAAATATTACGTCATGCATATTTTTATATCATATTTCTCAAATGAATCATGCTTATAATCTTTCACCCTAAAGCTCTTTCAGTGATCCTTTTTAATTTTTAGAGTGATGTTGTTATTAGTAGTTGTGTGATGATAGATAAGAGAGGTTTTATGTTTCTTATTGAGGTAGTGGTGGTAATCTTATTCCATCTAAAGTTAAAAATGCGGAGGAAGAAAGAGATGATGTCCTTCTCCCACACACTCAGCTCGAGAGAGTGAGTGGGCTAAGGCGGAGGCTGTTCTTCATGCGGGAACTCGGTGTTCGAGAGAAACCGAGTTGATTCGGGGTAAGTTGCTCGAGAGAGAATTTACCCCACTATAGTCTATCCTAGTCACAAATATTCAACGGATTTATGATCAAAAACATGTACCCAATAGTTTAGTTTATCCCGTATTCCTATCATATCCCAAGAATCCCATCTCCTTGATTAGTACTCTTTGCATTTTTGTTGTTTTTGTTTACTTGTGACAAACCCCCATTTATAATTGATGCTTGTGTCACCCCTTAGATTTAACATGTTCTTATTCGATAATGGTTTTAGCTATGATTAATTAGAGAACTTGAGTACTGTTTGTCATCCTTAGACTAATGGTCAAGCAGAGCGCACCATTCAGACTTTAGAAGATATGCTAAGGGCTTGTGTGATTGATTTCAAGAGTAATTGGGATGGTTACCTACCTCTCATAGAATTTGCTTACAACAATAGTTACCCATCTAGCATCTAAATGGCTCCATATGAGGATCTTTATGGGAGGAGATACAGATCTCATATTGGATGGTTTGAGGTTGGTGAAGCTGGGTTGATAGGACCAGACTTAGTGCACCAAACTATGGAAAAAGTAAATGTTATTCAAGAGAGATTGAAAACAGCGCAGAGTCGTCAGAAATCCTATACAGATGTTAGGATAAAAGATCTAGAGTTTGAAGTAGATGATTGGGTATACTTAATGGTTTTACCCATGAAGGGTGTTATGATATTTGGTAAGAAGGGGAAGCTTAGTCCCCGATATATTGGTCCTTACGGGATATCCAAGAGGATTGGTAGTCTAGCTTATGAATTGGAACTACCGCAAGAATTAGCAGTTGTTCATCTAGTGTTTTACATTTCCACGTTAAAAAAGTGCATGGGCGACCTTCACTTATCATACTTACTGAATATATTGGTATTAAGGACAGCTTATCTTATAAGGAGATTCTTGTTCAAATTCTCGATGGCCAAGTTTGCAAGTTGAGGACCAAGGAAGTAGCATTAGTCAAGGTTCTGTGGAGAAATCAGTTTGTTGAGGAAGCTACTTGGGAAGCTGAGGAGGACATGAAGAAGAGATACCCACATCTCTTTGAGTCCGGAGAAATTCCAAATTAAGGTACTAATCCTTTTCTTGGCATTTGTTTTAAATTGGCTTGTTGTATTTATATTTTGCTTGTTGGGTGTTTGAGCTGGATGTAAGATGTTACACCCTTGGCCTACTAAGAGTAATCGCATTCAAGGATGAATGTTCCCAAGAAGGAGTATTGTAACACCCAGCTTTTCGTAAGAACTAGAATTAGAAAGAAACCATTTTTGGAAATAATTAAATTTGGAAATTTTTGCAAGTTAGGCTAAGAATGAGTTTAGGTTCAACTTCAAATGACCATAAATTTTAGCACATGATGATTTAGGTAATGTAAAAGATATCTAATGAAAGGTCTTTGAATTATCTTTACAATGCCACCGAGTTTGCTCAATTTCGTATTCGTATGAGGGAGATATTCCCATTAGAAGTCGAGTTGTCTAGATAAGGAAAGTCAATCGGATTTTAGAAGGGTATTATGGTCTTTTCACTACCCAATTAATTAAAGTTGTTTTTGATAATTAAGTTGGGGTCTAAACTGAATTGGTTCAGTTTACGCTTCATAAAATTAAGTTAGGATTTTGAGAGAAGAGAAAAGAAGAAGAGAAAGGAGGAGAAGAAGCAAGGATTTGTCGCATTCTTGAAGTTAAGCTTGTTGATTTCGCCAAGGGTCAATCCCTACGAGGTATGTGAATTCACATAGCGTTGGGTTCATTCACCCATGCGCCAAACATGTTTATTTTAGCGTGAATTCGTCCTAAAAATGATTGAAAGTTTGATGTTCTTGATGTGTTCTTGAATTTGCTTTCGTTCTTGAATTGGGTTGAAATTGATGAGTTTCTTGAGATGGTTTTATTGATTTTGAGAGTTGTTTTGAGTTAGGTTCTTGTGTACATGCTTTGGGTATATGGATCTAAAGAGAAATTGAGAAAAAGAAACGAATAAAATCGAGTTAGGATCAGAAAACGAGTTGAAAAATTCGTCAGGAGTCACCTGGGAAGAGGCTAGCGTGGCGCGACCCAGGTGCGCCAGAGGGGCAAAGGTGGCACACCAACAGTGCGCCATTTTGCAGCCTCTGAAAGACAGGGGTTAGCGCCCTTGGCTTTCGTTGTTTTACCTTTCTAAGTTCTCCTAAAGTGTCCTATCACTTCCTATTGATTCTAACTACTCTAAATGACATCTAAACATCTAGAAATCATCTGTAAACATGAATCATAACCTTGAATCCATAAATTCAAATTCAAGGAAAGTTAAGATCCAAGTCTAGAGAGTTCTTAGAGTCTTGTCAAAAGTCTTTTACAAATGCTTTAAAACTTGCTTTAAAGACTTGAGCATTGAGTTAAGTAAGAGTAAGAGTGACGTTCATTTCTTCAAAAGATTATATGGGAACTAAGTATTCCCAAGAGTTAAAAAAATTTCACATTTAAACAAGAGAGGAAACACCGATTTCCAAGAGAGGAAACACTGATTTCCAAGAGAGCTTTTAAGCTAGTTTTCGAGAAATAATCTCAAACCACAAAAGGAGTTATGTTTTTAAACATATGAGTTAGTTACATTTTGGGAGTAGTATTGAGCATTGATTTGGGGACAAGTTGAATTGAGATAATTCAAGGTCTCCATAAACCGTGTAGCTAACATGGGTAGAAAAGGGTCATACTTTTTAGATAACTTCTTAGTACTTTTTAACATAGACTAGTGGATCCGATTAGTAGTTAGGTTCTATACCCCCGGCAAGGTATAGGATGGCCCTGGCAGCGTGAGGCAAGACGTTGTACCATCGCATCGCTCTTAGTGATGGTTGTCGGTGAGAGAAACTCCCATAAAGATATTTTGTATTCTTATATACACAGAGTTCTTTGTATTTCCATATACAAGCTGAGTTATTATTGTATTTTCAATACACAGAGTTGTTTACACATGTTTTAAAAGTTTTTCTTTATATTGCACTTATATTACTACTTTATATTGAACTGAGTTGAGTTGAGACCAGGTAAGTTCTTTCAGTTCCCTTTCAAGCCTATGTCTTGTTTAGTATTCCCCTCACATGCTTGTACATTCCATGTACTGACGTCATTTGTCCTGCATTTTTTATGATGCAGATACAGGTAACCAGGATTAGCATCCATCGCTTCATTGATCTAGTTGAGCAATCAAAGTCATTTGGTGAGCCTCCTTGCTTTTCGGAGGATCCCTTTTTTTTTAATCATGTTTTATTATTTCAGTTGTTATGATGATCGAGGGTCTTTTCCTGACATCCCTCTTAGTATTTAGAGGCTTCATAGATAGTTAATTATTAGTTCAGTTGTCTTGCTATTTCTGTTGTTTTGAATATAAGACTTAGGTTGCCACTTTGGCTAAGTTGAAGGTTATTTTAAACATTCTCAGTTTATCTATTCAGACAATTTATTTAAGATTGTATTTAAGTACATTTTCCATTGAGTAAGTCTTCCGCTGAGTAGTAAACCAGGCCAAGGGTTCGCTTGGGGCTAACAATGGTTCTCGAGTGCTAGTCCAGCCCAGGGTGTAGGCAAGGGGCGTGAAACGTATTCCCTTACACTCATATTTCCTTGAATAAGGTTGATGAACTCAAGTACCTTGGCCTCTCTCATCTCTAGAGGGAAGAATCTATCAAGAAAAATGCTTTTGAACCTTTCCCATTCTATAGGACCTGCTGCTTCCGGCCTTGCCTCTTTCCTTTGGTTGAACCAAATCTCAGCAACCCCTTTGAGTTGATAAGTGGCTAAGTCTGCCTTCTATACCAAATTCACTCCCATGATAGAAAGTATCTTATTCTACCTCGTCGATAAACTCTTGAGGATCTTCCTCAACTTTGGAGCCATAAAATTTGGGAGGGTTAATCCTTGTAATGTCCCTTACTATTGCCATCGTCATATCCACATTAGGGTTCACAGGGGCTACCACCTCTCTATTGTCTTGAGCCATCACGGCTTAAGCCAAAACTTGGAAAGCCGACCTAAACTCCACATTTGTCACATTGTCAGCCAAAGGATCAATCGGTGCTTGATGAGGAGCTTGGGGAGGAACCTCTTGATCCATATTGTCTCTCTCAATCCTTCTAGCATTAGCCCTTCTAGTAGTCATATCCTAAAAACCACCGGGTAAGGATTAGGAGAAATATTATAGTGTTAAACTTCATGGAGTGACATAGAGAATGAAGAAGTGAAGTTTCCTTAAACATCTAGTAGCCTCTAATTCATATATGTGGCGCACTTCACACTTATGAACAAGACTCTACTTGACGTGATTTGAGACATCCTAGAACCATTCTAAACCTTGTGCTCTGATTACCAAGTTTATCATGACTCAGGGGTACCCCCTAGATGTAACAAGGCGTACAAGACCCCGAGAGGCCTCATACAAGCCAACTTAGCATATCATAACATAAAGTAATAGAAAATGGTGTGGAAATTTAAAACATTTCAATACAATCAAAGTTTTTATAAAACGAGTGGAAGTCTAACATCATTGTATTAAACCATCTAACATAAGAGATAAAAGATCTTGGGACACAATAGTCCAACACATGAAATGAAAGAAAGAAGAGAAAGCGGTGATCACATCCTCGGACACAACGAGGACTACCAAATCTTCACTTCCTTGATCAACAATGAAGCTAGCCACGAGTGTGAGAATCTATGTCACCGGACCCTACATTTGATAAGAATGCAGGAAAGAGTATGCGTTAGTACAATCAAGTACTAATTACGATAGCTAACATAAACACATAACATCATGGCTAGTCAATATAAACCATAAGCATAATCATGCACATACATCAATATCAGAATAAGAAAGCAATACTCCTCAAGTAACCTTACTCATCCTTAGTCAATACTTGGGTCATCCGCCTCTAGTCAACTTACCTCATGGAAGGCATATTAAGAAACAATCCAAGCTATTTATTCTCCATAAGACAATTCACATAGTTTATACTTACTTTTAAAGAAATAGGGATTCGCCTCATTGCCTAACTTACAAAGGCTAATGGGTATTCACGTCTTTCCTTACTTACCTTAAGATCATGGGTACTTGCCTCCACAATCACATCATATGACACAGGTACTCGCCTCCACATCATTTCATAAGGATCATGGGTACTCGCCTCCATGTCCATTCATCATATTAGGAACATAGGGAATCACCTTTTGTTCAATTCTAAGGAATATGAGAAATCACCTCATATCCTTCACATATGGAGGTCAAGGGTAGTCGCCTCTAGCCTCATCATTTACATAGTCTTTTAGTCTAGATTCATTTCAGGTGAGCAACCCTTTCAACCTAGAATCATTCATGTGAGAAAGCCTTTCACATTCATAATAGGAAATTCATTGTAAGGAGTATCTCTTCCCTATTGCAACATCAACAATCAACAATTCATAATCTAAGCCCTACTCTGAAGGCAATACATCTCATGATCATCATCTATGCTTTATTATCAAGAAATCAACATCATATTCATCATATGTGATTCAATTTCTAGCAATTCTAATCATAATTCATCAATCCTATAAGGACAACCCTAAACCCACAAAGTTTCCCTTCATGTCATCAACCTAACTATATCAATTTTAGGTTAGAATAATGGAATAGGAATGGGTACATGTAATTTCACTCTAAAAACATGTAATTCTGCAAATTCTATCATAAACAATCACAATCAGTCAATTGGATCAATATTCATCATAACCCACAACATTGGAAGAAACCCTAACTAGAATTGGAGATTTAGACTTCACAATTAGGGAATTCTAGGGGACTCCATAGGAGGAAAGATACCATGGATGAAAAGCCATCATACCTTGATTACAAAGCCCTCACAAGCTTGAAGATTAAAGACTTGACTTGACCTTAGCTTCAATTTCTTCCTTCTTCTTCCAACTTCTAGAGAGATAATTGTTTGGAGGAGTTTTGAGAATTCTTTTGGGATTTTGATAGAATGACTTAAATAAGGGGTTTTGGGGGTAAAAAGTATGACTGGCAACGGGACCGGGAACGGGACTACCGGACCAGGACGAACCAGAACCAAGTACCATGGGGTGGAACCATATTGGAACCGGGACGAACCGGAACCGGTAGTTCTGGAAAAATATATGTATATCCGTCCCGGACCGATAGTTCTGGAAAAATATCATGTCGTTCGGTTTAACTAATGCACCTACAGCATTCATGGACCTTATGAATAGAGTATTCAAGTCTTATTTAGATATGTTTGTTATCATCTTCATTGATGACATACTAATATATTCGACGAATGAAGAAGATCATGCTAGCCATCTCAGAATAGTTCTTCAGGTTTTGAAGGATAAGGAGTTATATGCTAAACTCTCAAAATGTGAGTTTTGGCTTGAGTCTGTGGCGTTCTTGGGCCACATAGTTTCTGGTGATGGAATTAGAGTTGATACCCAAAAGATAGAGGCAGTACAGAGTTAGCCTAAACCCACATCTCCAACTGATATTAGGAGTTTCTTGGGTTTGGCTGGCTATTATAGAATGTTCGTAGAGAGGTTCTCATCTATTTCATCCCCTTTGACCAAGTTGACTCAGAAGACAGTGAAGTTTCAATGATCTGAAGCTTGTGAGAAAAGCTTTCAGGAATTGAAAAAGAGGTTGACTACTGCCCAGTATTGACCTTATCAGAAGGTACTCAAGGTTTTATGGTGTATTGTGATGCATCTACAGTTGGTTTGGGTTGCGTGTTAATGCATAATGGCAAACTTATAGCTTATGCCTCCAGACAGTTGAAAGTTCATGAGAAGAACTACCCAATCCAAGACTTAGAGTTGGTTGCTATGGTATTTGCTTTGAAGATATGGCATCATTATTTGTATGGTGTTCATGTTGATGTATTCACTGATCACAAGAGTTTTCTGTATGTGTTTACTCAGAAAGAGCTTAATCTCAGACAAAGGAGGTGGTTAGAATTACTCAAGGATTATGACATGAGTATTCATTATTACCCAGGTAAGGCTAATGTTGTTGCTGATGCTTTAAGTAGGATGTCTATGGGTAGTACCGCCCATGTTGAGGAATAAAAGAGAGAGTTAGCGAGAGAAGTGCATAGACTTGCACGCTTAGCAGTCCGACTAATGGATTCCACAAAACGAGGAGTAGTGGTAATGAATAGGGTTGAATCTTCATTAGTGTCAGAAGTGAAAGAAAAGCAAGACCAAGATCTTATTTTTGCTTAAATTGAAGGCAAATGTTCATAAGCAAAAAGTATTAGCTTATGAACAAGGGGGAGATGTCAGATTGAGATATCAAGGTAGATTGTGTGTACCAATGGTGGATGGACTCCAAGAGAGGATCATGGAGGAAGCTCATAGCTCCAGATATTCCATTTTTCCGAGTTCCATAAAGATGTATCGCAATTTGAGAGAAGTCTATTGGTAGAGTAGCATGAAGAAGGGCATTGCAGAATTTGTTGCTAAGTGTCCGAATTGCCAATAAGTTAAAGTAGAGCATCAAAGGCCCGGTGGTTTGGCCCAGAATATAGAACTTCCAAAACGGAAGTGGGAGATGATTAATATGGATTTCATCCTAGGTTTGCCAAGGTCTCGCAGGCAGTATGATTCGATATATGTGATTGTTGATAGAATGACAAAATCAACTTTTACCGATAAAGACTACCCATTCAGCAGAAGATTATGCTAAGTTGTATCTTCAAAAGGTGGTAAGACTTCATGGGGTTCCGGTCTCCATTATTTCAGATAGAGGTGCGCAATTTACTGCACAATTTTGGAAGTCATTCCAAAAAGGCTTGGGTTGAAAGGTGAATTTAAGTACCGCATTTCATCCTCAGACAGATGGGCAAGCAGAGCGCACTATTCAGACCTTAGAGGATATGTTGAGGGCATGTGTGATCGATTTCAAAGGTAATTGGGATGATCACTTACCTCTTATTGAATTTGCTTACAACAATAGTTGCCACTCTAGCATCCAAATGGCTCCTTATGAAGCTCTTTATGGGAGAAGATGCAGATCTCCTATTGGATGGTTTGAAGTTGGTGAAGCTGGGTTGATAGGACCAGATTTAGTTCATCAAGCTATGGAGAAGGTGAAAGTGATTCAAGAGAGGTTGAAGACGGCGCAGAGTCGTCAGAAATCCTACACTGATATTAGGAGAAGGGAGTTAGAGTTTGAAGTAGATGATTGGGTGTATCTAAAGGTTTCGCCCATGAAGGGCGTTATGAGATTTGATAAGAAGGGGAAACTTAGCCCCCGGTATATTGGACCTGATTGAATAGCTAAGAGGATTGGTAATGTAGCTTATGAGTTGGAGCTACCCTAAAAGTTAGCAGCGGCTCATCCGATCTTTCACATCTACAAGTTGAAGAAATGCATGGCCGATCCCTCATTGATCATACAAATCGAAGATATTGGGATCAAGGATAGCTTGTCTTATGAGGAGATTCCTGTTCAGATTTTAGATCGCCAAGTTCGCAAGTTGAGAACTAAAGAAGTGACATCAGTCAAATTCCTTTGGAGGAACCAATTTGTTGAGGAAGCTACTTGGGAAGCTGAGGAGGATATGAAGAAGAGATATCCACATCTCTTTGAAACCGGAGAAGTTCCATACCAAGGTACTAATTCTATTCTTAGTACTCTTTCATTTATAAGTTAGCATGTTGAAATTGCTTTGCTTGTTAGGTGTTTGAGCTAAATGTTAGATGTTACACCTTTAGCCTAATAAGAGTAATCTCATTCGAGGACGAATGTTTCCAAGGGGGAGATATTGTAACATCTGGCAAATTAAATTAACTAGGAAGGAGTTAATAATTGGAAATAGTAGTTTTTGGAAAGAATGAAAATCTGGAAATTTTGTTAAGTTAGAATAAGTTGAGTTTTTGTCAACATAAAATGACCATAACTCCTATCTCAAGATGATTTAGGTGTACTTCAAGATATGGTAGGAAATATCTTGGAATAATCTTTCCAACGCCACTGAGTTTGTGTGATTCCAAGTTCATATGAGTGAGATATGCCATTTGGAAGTTGGGCTATTCGAATAAGGAAAGTATAAACCGGATTTTGGAAGGGCATTTTAGTCTTTTCCTTACCAATTGTTTTAATTCGTTTTTAGGAGTTTATTTGGGGTGAATTCAGATTTTAGTCAGTTTAGAAAAGTTGGAGTTCACGCTAGGGCTTGGAGAAAAGAGAAAATAGGAGAAAGGAGAAGAGAAATCAAGAATCGTCAAGATTGTTCGAGTTTAGCTGGTGGATTTCGTCAAGGGGGGATCCCTACAAGGTATGTGAGATCACATAGCGTTGGGTTAGTTCACCCATGCACCAATCATGATTTATTTCAGTGAAATTAAGTCTTTGAAAATTTAGAAATTGAATTCTTGATGGGTTTGTTGAAGATCCTTTGAGTTCTTGATTCGTTGAAATTGTTGAGGAGTTGTTTGATCCTAATTCATGTAATTAGTTGTGATTTCGAGTAGAATATGATGTATTTTGATGGTTTAGTCGATTCTAAATGTTCAGGGAAAGAACCAATGAAGTTTAGAGGGTTTAGAGATGAAAAACGAGCAAAAAAATTTGTCAAACCCCTGGGGAAAGAGGTGGGGCATCGCGCTAGCCAGCGTGCCCCAAAAGGGTTTCTAAATTTTCACCCTTGGGGCGTGATGCTAATCGTGACCAATGACACTAACCTACGGTATGAGTGTCTACGATCGTCGATAGTATAGTAACCCAACTAAAGGTTGGGGTCGTGCCCTAAGGGAGTGGATTTGAGAATTGATAGAAAAATAAAATTAAGCTCTAACTAGTCGTAGCTAAAGACATTAACGAACAGAAACATGGTAAATTAAAGGGGGTGATACGAAAAGTTTAAATATCAATTGGGGGTTTTGTCACAAGTAGTAAAAATAGCAAAAATTAACAAGAAAATCAAGTATGGGGAAATGTTCTTGGAGTGTGACCGCAATACAAGTTGAGATAAACCGTTGGGTACATGCTTTCAATAGGAAATTTGCAAGATAATAGTGAATAGGCTAAGCTTTATATGGAAATTTTAAGAGATAGGGACTCCAGCGCAGCGGTAAGAAAAAGTCACTCAGTGAATCGGTGGAATAAGTTCCCTCTCGGGCAACTTACCCCCTTTCAAATGGGTTCCTCTCGAACACCCATTTTCCGCATGAAGACCAACCTACGCCTTACCCCACTCACTCTCTCGAGCTGAGTGTTAGGATATGGGACTAGGGCTCACCCTCTCGGGCTAAACCTCATGTCGACCCACTCCTTAGGTCATCAGTCAAGTGGTCTTGGTTTTGCGACCTCCCTCTTGGGCAAGCCGAAAACACATGGGTGGTTTTGTATTTACAACTACAAACCCATTAAATTAAACCACAACCACTAGGTGAAATTACCGTTAAAATACATCTACCCTATCAGCAAGCAAGACCCAACAATAATATCAACACATATTTGCTAAATCACACCCCAAGAATGAGGTTTTTAGCCACACATCAAGAAATAACAAAATACACCTAAAATGACACTAAAATCAAATGGGTATAAGAAATTAAACCTTTATTTAAGCAAAGGAAGAGGAATGGAGAAGACCCACTTCCAACTTGGGGAATATGAAATATTTCTCTCTTCAAGTCTCCCACAAAACCCTCTCCAAACTTGAGAGAAAATATCTTAAAAACGTACTATTCTATTCTGAAAATAATAATAATGGTTCGGAAACTTTTAAAATTAATAAAGAGTTTAGTATTTATAGCCATCAGAAATTAGTGCAAGTGGATAGTTCGGCGAGGTTAGTCTAGTCCGCCGAATGACTCGGCGACTCGCCCTTCTTCTGTCTCATTGCCGTTGAGTGCTTGCCTACAACATCTTCACGTTCTGGACCATTGGGCGGTATAGTACTGCTTCGCGAAACTATTCGGCGAAGCGCCAACTGCTCCTTTCATCGCCTTTGGGATCCTCTTCCTTCAGGGCTTCGCATACTGGAACAAAGGGCGGAGTTTGTCCTTTCGGCGAATCACCAAAGGTTCTTGGCGATGCTCATACTTCAGCTTCTTTGTTCTTTTCAGCCTTTTTGTTCCTTTTTGTGCCTAAGTGTCCATGCTTCCACTAAAACTTCAAATACCTGAAACTTAAGAGTTTTCATCAAATATTGAGACAAAATAAGCATTCGATGACACTATTTCTATCCAAATAAATCCCTAAATGAGTCCAATTTGTGGACTCATCAGGGCGCCGCGCCAGCCAGCGCACCCCAAACCAGTCTCTAAATTTTGAGGGCTGGCGCCCCACGCCTCTCAGAGTGCCAGGGACGGTAGTTCTCCCCATTCGTCCCCCATCTTTTCGTACTTGTTCCTTAGCAATGTACTTATGTTTCTTAGTTGATTCCAACACTCTTAGGTACATCTAAACATCATGAAATCATCCATAAACATGAGATAAAGAACCTTGAATCCATACTTCAATCTAAGGAAAGTTAAGAGTCAAGTCTAAAAGTCAAGGAGCAAGTCAAAGAAAAGTTTATAAAGTTTTCAAAAGTCTTTCACAAACATTTTAACTTTGTTTTAAGACTTAAGTTCCAAGTTAAATAAGAGTTGAGTTCATTTCTCCAAAAGCTATAAGGGAACTAAGTATTCCCAAGAGTTTAAAGTGTTTTCACACTTGAACAAAAAAGGGAAACACCGATTACCAAGAGAGCTCTTAAGCTAAAGTTTTGAGTAATTATCTCAAACAAAAGGAAGAAGTTTTGATTTAAATCATATGAGCAAAGTATATTTTGGGATTAGTATTGAACACCGATATGGGGATGCGAGTTTATATTAACTCAAGTCTTCATAAACAATGTAGCCATCATGGGTAGTAAAGGATCATACTTTTTAGATGACTCCTTAAGATGCTTTTAGAATAGACTAGTGGATCCACTAAGTGAAGGTGTTCTATATGACGGCAAAGTATAGGACAATTCTGGCAGCGTGGGCAAGACGTTGTATCACCACTTAGGCTCATAATGGTGGTTGTCGGTTAGAGAATCTCCCACATAAACTATATTACTTTATTATATGAGTAAAGTTGAGTTTATTATTGCTTTTTCTTTAACGAACTAAGTTGTTTTCCACTGTTTTTTGTTTGAAGCTTTCTATATATTGCATATGATTTATCGCTTTATATTGAGTTAAGTTATTCAGGAGTTGAGTAAAGCCAACGTAAGTGTTCCTTTCAGATTCTTTTCAAGCTTTAGTTGTGTTTAGCATTCCAACTTGCATACTCGTACATTCAATGTACTGATGCCAGTTGACCTGCATCGTCTTATGATGCTGACGCAGCTAATCAGGATCAACATCCAGCGCCTCGTTGATCCAGTTGAGCACTCAGAGTTAGTTGGTGAGCCTCCTTGCATTCCGAAGGACTCTTTTTATCATTTGCTTTCAGTATTTCATTGTTAGGATGATCGAGGGTCTTGTCTCGACATCCCTCTTTGTTTTAGAGGCTACATAGACAGTTAGTAGTTCAGTTGTCTTTACATTATCATTTCATATGTTAAGACTTGAGTTGCCATTTTGGCCAAGTTGAATGTTGACTTTTAAACATTCTAAGTTATTTTATTAAACCATTGAGTAAGTGCATTTGATCATTGTAATAATGCTTAGAATCTTCCGCTGAGTAAGTAAGCAAGGCCAAGGGTTCGCTTGGGGCCAGCAATGGTTCTCGAGTGCCAGCCACGTCCGGGGTGTCGGCTCGGGGCGTGACAGTTGTTTTGGTATAATTTTCTCATAGCGCTTTGATTTAACAAAGTTACCACACGAATTATTTTATATTTTGCTCATTTTTGGGCCAGATTGATTATGCACTTAAAATGTTTGATAATATGTCTGGCTCATTTTACTTTGGAGTGATCAAGTTTGCAAATGTTTTATTTTTATTGGAATTAATTACAGTAGTAGAAGTGAAGTTGACTAATCTTCCATCACTGGGAAAATCCCAAGCACCAAAACTTAGTTTGAAAGATTTTATGAGCTTATTTATTCTTTTTAATATTTTCCTTTGCAATTAGAAAAATTGTGTTCATTCTAGAGTCATTTTAAAAAATTTCTATTTTGATTTTCGAGTGTTTGTAAATTTTCTTATTTTGGTTTTTTTTATCTGTTCATTCTTGTTTATGTGATTTCTGCAACTACACATCATTTATGAAATTGTGACTAAACATTTTGGTGCTACATTTGGTCAGTTGTCGTTACAATTTGAGTATGTTTGTGTTTATTCATGTAAGTTATTGATAGCTCTATGTATATATGTTGTGTGAAAACTCTAAACTTTTGATGTAAACCAATGACATTTGTTGAAAATATTTCTGCAAATAATGTAGATAGAGATAAACTTATCTTCTTATATCTATCTATGTCGCCAAAGTTTTTATTGACTCACCT
Organism: Solanum acaule; assembly: GCA_036250505.1. NCBI lineage: Eukaryota > Viridiplantae > Streptophyta > Magnoliopsida > Solanales > Solanaceae > Solanum > Solanum acaule. The sequence goes on from JAJOOR010012086.1 coordinate 27,682, forward strand.
GTGAGAGCTATTATGATATCTTAATTCAAATATCTTTTACTATTATGAAAGTAGTTAGAGAATTCTGAGTTTGAGATATCTGTAAATGAAATAAAGCTGACTATTTCTATTTTTATTGTAAGTTATGTTTGTAGATATTGTCAGAGTTGCATACCAAACATTTAAATTTCGTTTTTTAAAGATAGTGATGAGACAAGAAGCTTGAGAACGTGCTTTAGCTAATGATCTAATCAAAGGAATAATTCGAACACGTGTATCGAACTTTTTAATTGCATTATTGATTAGAAATAAATTTTTGAATGTTTGGCTATATACCATTAAATGATTAGTCGCACACTTGAAAGATAGCCCATAAAGTTCCAGAAATGGACTACTAATGTGAAAATTCCGGGAGTGATACATGAACTACAAAAAATCTAACTTCATTTGTGCTCTTTGGGTACGTTTTATTAACCAGTGCTTGTGCTATTGGAGGTTTCAGTACTGTATTTTGGCATAAAGTGTGTTGTTCAGAAACACGAGTTGTAATTTGCAAGCAGTCGAGAAATTCGATGACCCAAGAATCTTATGTCACTCTTGCTATATGTGGTTTACAAACAAATATTTTTATGATGTCTATTTTAGTTTCCTAATTTTATTTTCCTTCGGCTTTAATTTGTATTTTGCCAATTTTAAGTTATTCCCTTGAAATTTACTAATGCATTAAATTTCAATTTGTTGGGGTGCATACTATAATTTTTAACTCTCCTCTTATTTCAGCTCTAAAATCCTAAACCTCAAATTCCATCAAAATTCTTGAGAAGAAATGGCGTTCAGATCCAAGGAAATGATGAAAAAGATAGTGAAGAATATAGGTGGAGAGAAGAACTTGGCATCTGGAGTTAAACAACGGCTTGAGAAATGTGTACCAAATGCAAAAGTCGTCATGGGTCGTGCTCAGCGTGGCCTCTTCGCTGGCCCACATTCAGTTTGGCAATCGGGTCAGTGAGAAAGGTGGAAATACGTGAGTTTCTTCTTCTTCTTCTTGATTTAAAAAACAATTTTCTGTTTCTAGGCTAAATGTGAGATTTTGATAAGATTGCTCTGTAATTCTGTGATTACCTTGCTTGGATGTGTTTTCAATTTCTCTACTTTACATATTAATGTTAGTTAGGTATGTTTTCACCCGTTTAGGAATCCCTCAATCGAAACCTGGCAAGTAACAGGAATCCATTGAGGAGACAGAGGGATTTCAGTAGTTGTTGTTTTATAGCTTTCAATGACATTGTATTAGATACTAGTCTTTCATCATAGTGGACTGAATAGTTTCCATCTAAAATGTACAATTTTTTGAGTTTGTGGTGAACTGGCAGTTGGGATCGATTCTTTAAAATATAGAAGCTGCTTAGGGCTGTTTCAACATGGAATAGTATGAGAAGATAAAAAGTTAATCACCCAAAAGAAAGTAGCTAACTAACAATTTTAACATCCCGCCCTTCCCAGTCCCCACCTTTTCCTTTGGTTTGTCTCATAAGAGAAGCATATCAATTATAGCTTATCAGCTTCTATTGTGAGGACAGAAGAACCTCCTCCATATAGAAATGAGATAACCCCAAATGCAACGAAGGTATGATTCAAAAGATGGAAACTCAGAGGCAGCTCACATGTTCGATGGAATTCCCAATGGAGTTTTGGAGGACAATTCTTCAGTTACACCAGCAAGCCCAAACGCTGATGGGACAAATTAAGAAGACATTGTTGATGACATGGTCAATGAGGACAACTCTCACAACAACAGTGCATTTCGTTCTCACTATGAGACCTTGCAAACCGAAGTGATTGTTGCGGCATTTGACAATACTGTTGGTATTTCTTCACACTTTGTACCCATTACTTCCTTAGTGGTTTCAACTGGTTACAATCTGATAGTAAATCCATCGATTGATTCTAAACATGAGGATGAGGGAAATACAGGAAACACTGTAGCTCGGGTTGTTGGCATTTCTCCTTTAAGAGGTGAATCCGGTTATCCGGTTGCTCTTGCTAGCCAAGGGTATTTCATGTTGAATGTTTTTTGGAAATTGGTGAAAATTGAATTTTCATTTGATGGTGCCTTATGGTCCACTTATTTCCCTAGTTGCATATTCGCTTGGCTAATTTTGTTTGGGTAACCAAAATAGAGTAATCACTTTACCTTGACTTTTGATTACAGAAATGCAATTGGGATGATACTGGACAATAACGCATTCTTTCGGGATTTTTGTTGTCCTATTTATGTGCTTACAAGAACTGCAATGTTCTGGCTTTTTCTCTTGGATGTGTCACTTGGTTGGTTCAGATAATGGGATCAGGGACGATTTCTTTAAGGACTTTGCGACCCTCTACATCTGTTGTGCGAAGTGACGGGGTAGATAGTGGTGAATTGATTGGCAAAGAGTTAACTGTCTTTACTAGGGTAGAAGATTTTTGCGGCTCTATATCTTGATAAACTTTTTTTGGAGAATGAGGTTGCCATTCCTCCTACTGGGAGATTCAACGATCAGTATAATTGAGTCAATTTTCCTTTCATCTTGGTGCAAATTTCTTTATGGTACCCATTCCTGTATCTACATCGAATCTTTGTGTATGGGATCCTGGAATAAGTTTCGAGGACACGACTCTATCAGGTTATCCAGTGAAAGCGGAGGCACTACAATTACAGGGATGTTCTGCATGTCCTGATGAAAATAAGGCGCGACACTTCAATATGCATACTTTAGAGACATGTGGCTCAAGGTTACTGTTTCAGCAAGTCTCGGCATGCTCCTGCTTTGGAATGTTGATTTTGGCCTTGCACCTGTTTCCAAATATTTCTCTAGTAATGATACTCATTCTTTCACTCATAACTGTGCTGGTCCTTTGGTTCTTTGTGTCTATTCATTTGTGGAGGTTCAAGAATGATATCCTGTTCTCTAAAAACTACAAATATTTGGTTTACTGGCCTTTTCCTAATTTCAGCTTACTTCCATCATTGCAAATCTGATGGACTGGACACTAAGATCTTATTTTCATTCCTCGTCAAATGTTTACAGCCAGCTTAATCTTTGGTTTACTCACTGGCAATGTTGATTGCTTCTATGCTTCTGGAGTAACTCCTGTCTCTTCGCCTTGTTTCAACTCTACTAGTTTTCACAGTTGGTTTAGGTGAACGACATTGCATTGTATAGTCCATCAAAGCTGCTGTGTTCTTTAATATTGGAATGAGAATTTTCGATATTGGAGAAGGCAATGATATGCCAGTAAGAAAGTCAATGGATGAGAAAATGATTGTCCCCTGTATTACTTTCTGGACTGTTGCGGACCAACTCTTTATCTGTTCCATGGTACACTAATCTACTTCCTTTCCATGAGGATACACTATCAGCTATTCTACTGTTTTCAACTGCTTTAAACATTTGTTACATGGCATTGAATTTGTACAAATCAATTGTTGTACTGAATTCTGTTGAGGAGTTGGATCAACCTTTTAACAATGATCATCAACCAATGCTCTGGCTTGGAAAGCGAAAGGGAGTATCTGTGTTGCATCTTAGTTACGGAATTACAATCACACTACTCCCTAATGAAATTGAGATAGAGAAGCATGTTTCACTTACGAGAGTGATAGTCTTTCATCGTTGCCATTGCTCTACTTGAACCTTGAGGACAAGGTTCATATTAAGGAGGGGTGTATTGTTATGAACGAGCCAGGACCAGTACGGGGAAAGCAGCTCAACACCGAATAAAGAGACTATGTTTGGGATCCGGGTTGATGAATACGACTTGTGAGAGCAAATTAGACTTATGCAGATTGTTGAAAAAAATGTCTAGTCCTGTCATCCTCTTTCTTTGAGTCTAAGCTTCTCATCTCCCTTCTAGTTATTTTCTGCAATAGTTTCTTGTTTTACTATACCATCGTTGTTCTGCAATTTCTTCGGTAGTTCCATTTTCCTATTGTAACTTTGAGTTTAGTGAGTATAATTTTTGAAGCATTGTCAGGCCTTCATATTAACATGTCAAAGAGTGTTATTTATCCTGTTAATGTGGTGCCAAATTTGGTAGAGCTGACTGATATTATGGGGTGCACTATTGGCAATTTCCCAACAACCTATTTGGGACTACCTTTGGGGGCCAAACACAGCAACTGAAATATGAAATGGGGTTATTGAGAAATTTGAGAAAAGACTGGCTACATGGCAAAAGCAGTAACTTTCTCTAGGAGGAAGGTTGACTCTAATAAACAGTGTTTTGGATAGGATCCTAACATATTTCATCTCTCTCTTCCCAATCCCCGACACAGTCTTGAAGCGTCTAAAGATAATCAGGAGACTTTTTATGGGAAGGCAACAGTGTATCTCACAAATTACACCTTGTGATGTGGCCAAAAGTAACTCTTCCCAAATATCTTGGTGGCCTTGGTATCAATGATCTTGCTATCATAGCAAGTGTGTGCTTATGAAGTGGCATTGAAGGTTCACTCAGGAGGAGGATGCTGGTCAGTGGAAAAAGGTAGTTGTGGCTAAGCATGGCAGCAACACCCAATGGTGTACAAAACAATCCACACTTCCATACGGAACTGGATTATGGAAGGCCATTAATACCTTGTGGGATGCTCTTTTCAAACAAACTCACTTTGAGATAGGGAATGGAACCATATCAGATTCTGGCTAGACAAGTGGACAGGAGACTCCACTTTGAAAGAAGCCTTCCCAAATATATTCAACATCACCAGACATCCTAATTATTGTATCGCTCAGTATAGGGATGGCAACTCTTGGAACCTGAACCTAAGAAGAAATTTGCAAGATTGGGAATTTGAAGAGTTATTGAATCTGCTCAAAAGCTTAGAGAACTGCAACATTAACATTCAGAGCAGTGATAACTTAAAATGGGACTTCAACAGTAAAAGTTTATACTCAGTCAAGGCTGGATATGAACACTTGAGTTCCAATAAGATGATGATTGATCTATGGCCCTGGAAGTTAGTCTGGAAGACTAAACTTCTCCCTAAAGTCTCGTGTTTTACTTGGACAGCCTTAAAAGAAGCATGCCTCACTCAAGACAATCTCATGAGAAGAAGATTTCAACTGGTCAATAGGTGTTACATGTGTCAATCAACTTAGAAAGCATCAACAACCTTAGGCTTCACTGCCCTTTTGCAACACACTTTTGGAACATGTTCCTAGCGTTTTTTGGTATAAGTTGGTCCATGCCCTTCAATATCAGAGAGGCCTACACTAGTTACAGCTCTATGGAACTTGGAAGTTCGAAAATCCATCAGGAAAATCTGGATCATGACCCCAGCTTGTATTTTTGGGTTATTTGGAATGAAAGAAACAAGAGATATTTCGATGGAGTTTTAACTCCACTTTGTAAGCTTAAGGCTAGTTGTTTGGTTAACCTTTTTAGCTGGGCTAACTTTTCCCCTGTAAATAACTTAGATAACTACCTGAATTTTGTCAGCTCCTTAGCTCTATAAGTTTTTTGTTCTTTCTGAGCTGACAGACCCCCCCGCCCCCCCTCCCCTCCTTTGTTTCTTCGCATCTACTGGATGCCTTTAAGAAATAATTGAATATTTCTATCCTGAAATTGGAGTTGTGACATGTGATTTGTAATGATACAGAAATGGAAGAGCTTAGAAGGTGTTGAGAATAGAGTATTTTGTACTCCTTTTTCCTCTTTTGTTCTTTCTTTTTTTATAGGGGGGAGGGGTGGATTAATATTTGTATCATCTCCTAACATTCCAAGTTTTGTAGACAAGTACATGAACTTGTTGGATAGAACTCCATTCTGTGCTGCTGATTTTTGTGTACCTGTTGCTTATATGCTTATATCCATCTTTGTTGCAGAAATAGATGTCTTTAAGGGTTTACTGATGGAAAATGGTTTTCACCAAAACATAAACTGCTCATACTATGCAAACAACTATGACCTTTTATCTGTGTTTCCTGCATATACATCATTTTTATGTCTGCTTCTGGAGTCACTGGAACATGCATTACATTGGTGGGACTGTAGTGAGTACAACTGTTGATCATGTTGCACCTGTCAGATATAATAACAACACTGAATGGTTCTCTCAGTCAAGGTTCCTCAATGTGCTTTGTTATGAGGTTTTCTGATCACTGACACATGGAGAAAATCTATTTGACTTGCCTAGCACATTGACCTCCCTCTCTTGCATGTGTGATTGGTTCCACTTAGGATCGTATAGAGGTTTACATAAGAGAATGAGAGAGTATCAAAAAGATACATCTTCCTTCCATTGCCCCCTGTAGATGAGACCAAAATTGTATCCCTAAGGCCATGCCATTATTTAGGTCTCAAAAGAACTATAGTAAAATGTAAGTGAAACGCTTTGCTTGTCTGGGTGTGCTGTTCAAGTAAATTGGATTCCCAGTTGAATGTCAGTGAAACGCTTTGCTTCTATGGGTGTGCTGTTCTAGTAAAGAAAAGGTCATAGTGATATAGAGGTTAAGGTCGAAAAAACAACTGACCTCTAGAAGTTAACTGCTTGAGTACTTATTGGCTGGTTCGGTAGACGGTAGCTTATGCTTATTTAGTATTTGTAACCTTGCAGTGATTATTCAATCCTGGATCCGTGTAAATCTTTAATGTTAGTCTCTTTGTGGATTTGAGTTTTGTTTGCCTATTGTTAGACGGTTGATTAGACAATGTATGCTGGTGTATTTGTCCTTTAATCAGAACATAGAAATTTCTACATTTGACTTTTGTGGTGATTTGCTTAGAGTATAATACATTTGAAGGAATACTATTTACAACATCCCTTGACCTGCATCATCAGTTTAGTTCCAATCTTATGTGGTGAATCATAATAAGCTGCCATTCTTTACTTCCCCCAAAATAAAACTGTGATTGTTTATATGAACAGGTCGAGGAGGACTTGGAAGCCTAATGTGCAAGAGAAATGGCTTTTCAGCTATATCCTAGAACGTCAGATTCGAGTGAAGGTTACAACTCATGCCCTGCGATGTATTGACAAGGCAGGTGGTATTGATGAGTACCTGCTGAAGACACCTTACCATGAGATGGACACTGAATTAGGCCTCTTCTGGAAAGCTAAGATTGAGAAGTTGTACGAGGAGCTCGGGAAAATGGAGGTAGTTTTCTTTACACCCGAAGAAGAAACAAAACTTGAAGAGCAATTTAAGGAAGTGAAGTTGGAAGAACGAGCAGTCCGTAGGCAAGCAAGAAGGAAGATGTACGGTTGGTCACAAAAATCTGAGCTAAAAGCAGATTCTGAAGGAACTCACGGAGAAGGAAGCTTACCAGCTGACTTCCATCAAGGGATGGTCTCCAATGCTTGAAAGAATTGACAAAATGTTGTTGGTTTCTGAGGTGCTTCCTGATATTGAAGGGCTTCTTTTGTTGGTCCTAGTGTTTTAGGAACAAGTTATCCCACCATTTATATGAGATAACTTATCTCATCACTATGATATAAATGTGGGATAAGTTATCCCAAACATGACAATCAAACAAGATACAAAAAATTTATCCCATCACTATTTTCTTATTCCATCACTTATTATTTTTATCCCTCACACCAAGCGATCCCTAGTGTCTAGAGTACCATGAATTTTGCCTGCATCTTGTTTAGTGTAAAACTTTTTCAGCCTTGATAGCAACCCTAGTAGAGGTAAGGCGCTGTTTGGATATATAATAACGAGAAATTCTACAGTTATCACAATACTATGTAGTTGTCTTTGTTAAATTAATCATCTTTGCAAGTTCATACAATACTCCACTTTCAAGTGTAATCTCATCTGCTTGTCACATTATTTGATAACTATAAATTGTTCGAGGGATAGAGAAGAAATAATCTCAATACTCCACGTTATAATTCATGTACTTTTGCAGAGGAATATGATGAGTAGTTCATTGCCTATCATGATTGAAGTAAACTGAAATGGTTGTTGCAATTATTTGTTTAAGGAATTGCATTACATTCTTCCTTGAGTTAATTCAACAACAACAACAACAAGAAACCTAGTGTAATTCTACAAGTTGGGCTTAGGGAGAGTAAAATGTAGGATAAACTACATAACTACACATACATCACTATCATATATACTATATTTACCTCTAGTTTAAAACAATTACAAATACTATCAGTTTTAATAGTTATATCATATATTTTCAAAGATTTAATCAGATACACGAAATCCCTTAAATAAGGAATTGAATAATTATCTTAAATTTAAACTCCTTAATTAATGGTTCATTAACAAGTCAAATTCTCTTCTTTTTTTTTAAACATATGCCGTTTCATCCATATCCTCACGTCCACTAGCCCTCCTTCTTCCTTAATTCATCTTCTCCCCCTTTCTTCCTTCATCCTCTCAATACATGTTTGCATGTTTAAATCAACATTACACATATAGGTTTGTATCTATTATTTTATTTTTCTCACGTATTTTGATTTTGTATCTGAGTTAGAGTTCATAATGTTCTGAAGTTCAATTTTAAAAAAATTACAAATTAGGTTTTATATTTTTTGATTTTGTTGTTTCTCAAACACTTTAATGGTTGAACATTCCCAAAATCGGATGATTCTCGTTATAGGTAATACACATTAACAATACTATACTAAATCAAACAACTTTTATTTGTTCATTTTCACTCATGAATTTCTCATTGTAGGGATTAACTCTTCATCCGCCAATATTCAAGTCGAGAATATATTTAAGTATAAGGACGACCCAATCAAGATATAAGAATTACGCCAAGCTTTAATTAACAGAAAAAATACACCATTAGATGCACATCAAGAGCAACAATGTTGGATACACATCAGGTGTACATGTATCTAGTTAAAAGTTCATTATCTCAGTTAAGATTATATGTATCTATGAGAAAAAAATTCATATCCTTAAAAAAGGGAGAATTTTGATTTTTTATACTTTTTTTTTTGGATTAATGAGAAGGCAAATACTCCACAGTCGTGATTTGTTCCTAAATTCGTGTGTTTCAATTACATTTCATATTTAGATACACATAATTATATGGGTATTTAGATACAACGAGGTAATTATTATATCGTATATCTTACTTAAGATAAACAAATCTATATATATATATATATAAAGGAGGAACATAGATAAGGTGATGTGGCACCTCTCTATGACCTCCATTCATATTTTTCCTTTTTCTCCTTTTTGAGATTTTTCTTTATTTAATTATTTATTTTATTTTTAATATCTCATAAAGACTTTATACTCAATTACTCAACTTTTCAGCTCCCACTATAATATATCTTCTTTATTAGATATAATGTGCATATATTCATAACTCTCATAATTTTTAACTTTTCATATTCATAACCTTCTCCACTATAATATATCTTCTTTATTAGATATAATATGCATATAGTTATAACTCTCATAATTTCCAACTTTTCATCTTCATAACCCTTAAATATTAATTATGAAAGTTAAGATACCTTATGATATTCCTCCATTATTTTCTATATAAATTCATATTTTTGTTTCATTCTACCCAAAGTTACCCTTCATTTTCACTATACTATTATATTTATGCTTTTATTTAGCTTGAAAAAGAAGAAGAAAGCTTTTGAATAATGATAGGCTTGTGAAGTGATATTGACAAGAGCTTAGATAATTATGCATTGATTTCCTTTTCCTTCTATTTTTTAATGATATGTTTATTGTACTATTTCTTTTTTGTCTCTTTTTTTTTTCTTATGTATCTCTATGATGCCTCTTAAATTAAATTTTTATATGAAGAAAGCTTTTGAATAATGATAGATTTGTGAAGTAAATATCAACAAGAGTGATGCCTCTTTGCTTTTGTTTGACTTGAAAAAAAAAAAAGCTCCTCAATATTGATAAGGTGTGAAGTGGATATGACAAGATTTTAGACAATTATGTATTGATTTTATTTTTCCTTCTATTTTTAATTTTAATGATTAAAGTCGCATTGATATGTGTATTGTATTATTTCTTTCTTTCTTTCTTGTGAATCTTTATGATGCCTTTTATGCTTAATTTTTTATAGGAACTTCGTATTGTAGTAAGTCTATAATTTCTTTTAGTTCAAATTAGAATTATAAAATACTAGAGTAGATCCTAATCACTTCCTCACGAATTTATCTTAATTATGTTTGAAATTCTGCTATAAATACAAATCAAGTTTAAAATTTATAAATCCTTTCTCTTGGTTCAGTTAGTAACTTAATTATGTTAAAATTCCGATACTAATCAAATTTCAAAATTTATAATTAATTGCTTAAAAGAAATAAAATTTAATAAAATAATTTTTTATTTGTTGTTTATTACGTAAGTTCTTAAAGCTATTGATAAATATGCCTGCATAAAAAGTTTAAAAGATAAATATAAATAACATGGAGGGAGAGATGATGCGGTAATTCTAAAAAAAATTATATACACAAAGAAGAAACATTTATATTATTTGAAATAATTGAGACACAATCATTGTTATTGATATTATAAAGAAAGGGTATAACTTACGTTTTCATCATAAGGTCAAGTTGTATTGTTAATTGTTTTTCTACAAAATTCGTGTGAAACCACGGATGTGGACTACGGTCAGTAGATCAATCTACAGACCGTTTTGTACATCCGTGGTTTCCATCTGCAACCAATGTTGTTGGTCCTCTGATCCACAGAAGGGTTCCACGGACCGTAGATCAATCTACGGACCGTAGGTCCCCTCCGTAGATGACAACTGTAGCCACTGTCTGAATTTTTTTTAGGTCTTTGTTGTTGTTCGTTTTAAATTCTATAATTTTTTCGACTGTGTTTGTAGTTAGTTTTGGCACTAATAACGCTTCCACAGGTACTATGGCACCCAAGAAGCTAGTCACCTATACAAAACAGGGCAAGTCAAAATCTGTTGCCCCTAGCTTCAGGTTAATCGATGAAGACACGGACGCAGAAAATGATCCAGCATAAGTTCCACCGGCCACGAGGACATCCCCTACTGCACCTCGGGCTACCCGAAATACGTCATGGTAAGTGGCCACTGACGTAGTCACTATCTCCAATCTGATGAGGAGAACGTACTAATCGGGTCACCGGTTGGTTCTGCCTCCGATTCTGCTTCCGGTTCTGAGGCTGGTTCTACTTCCGGCTAAAAGTCCGCCTCTGCTTCCGGCTCTAAATCCGCCCATGCTTCCGGCTCCGGTTATGGATCCGCCACAAACTCAAGATCACATAACAAAGCTGCCTCGTCTGATGAGGCCACCAGTTCGGGAGAAGTCCAGATGCCGCGAAGCTATGACCCTGATTCGGTGGCTGGGGAGCCAAACAGATGGTGTGTTGAGGGGCAATGGAAAATCTACCAGGATGCAAGAATGCTGAATGAGAAAGAGAAGATGGCCCGACTTATGACTGAATAGCGCAGAGTCCTCACAGGGAGCTTACACACTATTCTCTACATCCACCGGCTTTTTCAGCTTCACAAGTTCGACTGGATAGCTCGAGACCTTGGGACTTATAGCGAGGAGATTGTGCGGGAGTTCTATGCCTCCTATGCTGCCACTCTCCGAGGTTCGATTAACAAAAGGTCCAAGCCCACAGCCCAGGACCCTATCACTTCTACCATGGTCTGAGGTTTTCCAGTGGACATATCACATGCCACCATCAACCGATTCCTCTATGGCTGTGGTACTGATCACACTTGTGCTTTCAACACGGCCGAATTTGATTACAAATGGGATGTTGTGAGGAGTGGAGTCTTCACGCATAATGCAGAGCAGAGGGAGGCTGTTATACTTTGGTTGGCTAAATACATTGCTGCAGATGGTAAGTGTGCGGAGTGGGTCACCGCACCACGGTTGGGTATCCGAAAGGCCACATTAAATTTTGTGACCAAGTTCTTTTGGTTGTTGGTGTGTAACAGGTTGTCGCTGTAATGACCCTCATGGTCATTTCTATGTCTTTCCTTCTGTGTATCGTTTAGAGCGTTCCTATAGCGACCCCAAGTCATTTATGACTTGCTGGGACTGACAGTTCGGTCACCTGGTCGTTCGTTTGGTCTTGGTGCGAGTCTTTGTGTTTTGGAGCTTATGAACCTTGAACGATCATTTT
>JAJOOR010012087.1:0-29152 GCA_036250505.1 Solanum acaule
ATATCTTTTTTCAAGATAGTTTTCAAGTATTTATAAAATATATTAGTTACATACATCACACTATAAAACATATTTATTATTTAAAATATTATAAAAGTGAATAAAATTCTTAAAACATCTTGAAACATATTTTGAATTTTTATAAAATTGGTTATTTCAAATCGTTTGGAATTAAGGAAGCTCGCAAATTAATTCTTATCGTGGAGGGTCAAAATTAGGTGTCAACACAATCCCAAACTAACACACGAATAACTAACTAGAAAGTCTATGTCCAAAAATGTGGACTTAAACGAAAGAGAATTGATGGCAGCCCGGAAGAACTGACTCACCCTTGAATTCGAAATATCACTGATCTTCTAAGTGAGGTCTGTCAATATCCGTCGGAAGACTCCATGTACTCAACAAGAAGAGCAAGTGCAGTATTAGTACACAACCACAGTGTACTGGTAGGATCACGCGGCTATTCTACTAAGTGCAACATACATAAATCATTACAACATGATAATAACATGCATACACCGAACATATAAAATATCAATATCATTTACGAACAACAATCAAGTTCACAATTCTCAAATTACACAATTATGTCAAGTCAATGGATCTCTCATGAAACCCACACCCAAACAGTTAGTGTACCGGTTCGTGGTACCCGATCGAATATTTATGCCAGAACGTGGCAACTGATCCCATATTTATGCCGAAACGTGGCAACCGATCCAAGTTAGTGTGTCGGAACGTAACACCCGATCCATTCAACAAGCCACAATCACAATCACAATCACAAGGTACATTCTCATAATCATACAATCAAGTCATGATTTCATGGCATACAATTATTCAATTATTCTCATTTAAGCTTGGTGTGATTAATAATGCAACACTCGCATACATACATACATACATACATACATGTATTATAATGAAGCAAGAACAAACATACATCACACAATATGAAATCACAACCATCACCTACCTCGAACAAAGCTTGAATCCCCTAAGAAACTTGATTCTTCCCTTTCCAAATTCTTTCCGCTTGTTCTTGGTCTACAAATAATCATAATAATACGAGGACCAATAAACAATGTCTAATTACCCGAATTAAAGTCAACACTATCAACCCTAGATCAAACCCATGATCCCCATACCCATATTAGGGCTTATTCCACCATAATTCCTAGATCAAAACCCTCCCCCGTCGATAAACCCAAGAAACTAGGTTCTCGAAAAACGGATTCGGGGAGTGAAAACCTTACATTTAGCCTCAAGAATGGTGGAAAACTGTCAAGAAAACACCTGGGGTCGCCTTCTAATTCTCAAAGTCGAAAAGTGCATAATAAAACGATTTTGGAGTTTATTTTCGACTTAAATCGCGACTGCACCGCCACAGCGGTCCTCACCCCGCTACAGCGGCCCCGCCATGGCGGGAATAATTCTGCCACAGCGGCTTGCACGGAACCAATGAGTCAAATTAAGAGTTTCAATCCCCCATTTCACAACACACCTCCAACCCATGATACTCAGAAACTACCCATTCATGCTAAGATCAGTTTCAGGAGTTCTACTTGCCCGAATTCAATTCCGTAAAGTCGCATGGGTTCCTTAACATCTTAGCTATCTACTCATGTGATTAGAATCATAGTTAGATCACCCAATTGTTACCATATTTCCCTAGACCTTACTGACTCCGATTTCGTCCAAATCTGGACTAGGTTGGGAAATTCCAAGTTACTACGAAAAAGTTTTTCGGCGCAAGATTTTCCCCCGTTGGCTTTTCTATAACGACGGGAGCAGGTCGTTACAATCATTGAGTAATTTCTGAACAAGGAACCTTAATGATATCAATACAGTATAACTATATACTGATTTAGTATCACTTAAGAGAAATTATCAACCTTAATTATATCAATACATTACATGATATTGATTTAGTATTGGTTAAGCGAAAATTATCAGCCTTTATGAATGGGGGGTATGGGCTGTAATTTCTTGAATTACTTAAGATTGGGTATGAACATGTAATTATTTTGAGTTTTATGGCTCATTTATGTAGTTTCCCCTAATTAATTTATGAGAATAGATATTGAGGTTTTCACTCAAAAGGAGAAACGTAATATCTTGAATTAGGTATATTAATCAAGGGGATACTTTGTTATAAAAAGGTGTTATGTGTCTTAGCTGAAGGAAAGACATATATACCTTATGCTCATGAGATAATTATTAAAAGAGAATGAAAATTTGAATCAAGTTATGTTAATCTATAACTATGCATAAAATGATTATTTTTCAAATTTGGTCATAGTTTAGGTGGTCATAAATTTCGATCTCTGGTTGACTTGAAATTTGATGATTCTATTTAAAATCCCATAAAAATGAAAGAAACAAACAAATCATCCCCAATATTCCAATACAACAAATGTTTACTACCAATCAACATGTTTTTTCGTTGTTTGTGTTAAAATATTATTTTCTTTGTTTTATTTTACTTGATATTTCCCTAAAAAAAACGTTTATGAGAGGTTTATTTTGTTTAACTAACTTTATTAATTATAAATTTTAATATTTTAAATTGAACTACCAATACTTTACGTGAAATGGATATCCATAAAAAAAATATTTCAAAGTTGTCACAAATGCACACAAAATGTAAGTACGTGTGTAAATCGAATAAGCAAGGTTAGACAAATTTGTGGCAAAAGAGATGCTAAATGAAAATTCTTCAATTACCAAAATTTGTGATTATATTCTTCTTTTTTACTACTATATATCTTACATCTCATTCGTCAATTTTCCACATCTTTTAGATATGAATCATACTCTTTTTACCTAATTGTCAATTAATTGTGAAAAAAATTATAAGCACATATTTATTAGAGATGAAGTATAAGTAGGAAAAATCATTAATTTAGCTATCAAAACTAAATATTAGTGTCAATTTTAGAAATCACGTGTGTATTTCTATTTGTAAATTCAATTATGACATCTTTAATAGATAACAAACTTGAGAAATCTATAATTCGATCTTTAATTTTAACTTTATAAATTATAAATAAAATAATAGAGGAGTATAAAAAAAAATCTTTGATTACTCCTGTAAAATAAAACCAGTACTCCATAGTCTATAGTCCATACTAAAATTAGTATAAAATACTGCTCATTGGTTGACTGCTGCTCAATCACATGACACAGTTGGAATTTTTTTATGACGTGTTTCACTCGATTAACATTAATTACAGTTTTATTTAGACGTATAATTTTATTTTCAAAAGATGAATTTTTTCGTATGAAAATTATCAAAACTTTTCCAATTTGTACGTAAACTGGAATATTAATAGATGAACACATTATGTTTATAAATAAGTTATTAAAATATCCTAAGATGTTGTATTAATAAATTACAAAGTTTAATAATTTAACAATATACCAGAATATTGTCAGGGTAGTTAAATATCAAACTAGTGGTTAAGTTAGTTATGCTAATCACACTATTATTAGACACAATGTATATAAGTAGGAAACTATCTTTGTATACTTATAACTTTGAAATGAGAATTACAAAAGTCTCAATTGTATCGAACATCTCAAAGTAGTTACTGTGGAAAATGTAACTTTTTTTTTCCTGAAAGGGGATCAACTGCAATAACAATATATTCAATGTAATTTCATAAGTAAGATTTCGAAAATATGGAGTGAACGCAAATCTTATCTCTACTTTTAACGTGATAAAAATGTATTTTTTGATTGATCTCAACTTAGGAAAATTGTTTTTATTTATTTGTAAAAAAGAGTTGTCTCGTGACATGTAGTGTTATTGGAGACAAAAAGGAGCCAAAATGTGAATACTATGACTTCATCAAATAGCTATATATTACTCCCCGTCCACTTTTAATTATCATGGTTTTTTTTAGAGTCAAACTATAAGAACTTTGTCTAATATTTTATGATGTTTTTTTTAATCATATTGATATATATACAAAAACAAATTGCAATTTATAGTATTTTTCGTATAGTTTTTGAATATCTAATTTTTTTGCTTAAAATATTGAATTAATATAATCTAATTTAATTTTGAAAATTAGTTAAATTAACTTTACAGAGAAAATATATAATATATGAAAGCAAGAACATGTGATATGGAATTCTCCTCGATTGTTTCACCATCTAAAAGATGATGGCCGTTTTTTTCAAAATAAATCAATTGTTTTAGTAGTATGGACGTTGCCTTTCTAACTTTGACAATTTTTATTTTTATTGTCACTATCTATAGCCAATTAGTTGACACTGGTTTTGGACTCATCTAATCTAATCAAATAAATTTCAAACTAAAAAAGAATGTAATTTCTTTGGTTATGAGTGTTTTTCCACTAATTAAACAAATAAAGTAGTAGTACTAGTAGAATTTGGGTAAGTGGTGGGGGCTTTACTCTAGCTATATAGTCTTGTAGTCAATAGCAAAATCTATTGTTAATTCTATTCGAGATAGATTAACAAAATTTATCGTTAATTCTAATTAATCGAACTCAACTCTAATATATAGCCTGCAACTTTATAAGATTACAAAGTCATATATTCAAAACTTAAAGTCAAATATAGGTGGTCCCTGATTATGATATGTACAAGAACTAGACAAACAATAGTTCACATGCAGGATAGTATAATATTTTTTTCCCAATTTATGCGATAGTTATTTAAATTTCAAGTCAAATACATAAAAAATTTATAATCATTCTTTTTAGATATTTTAAATTATTAATTATTATAATTTATAATATTTTTACATAGCTTTTAAACATATTAATTTTTATTTTTAAAAAAAATTAAAAATTTCAATCTCAATAATTAAAAAAATCACATAAACTTAAACAGAAAAAGTATTTATTGTAGTAATTGTTTCAATAATTCTACTCTTTCTTCTTTATTTTGACAATACTAATAGCTAGCTAGTCGGCAAGTGAAAAATATAGTGCAAATGTGAAGAGAAAAAAAATAATACTTTATTTTTCATTGCTAATGATTGAACACAATGGGTCATAAAAAGTAAACAATATTATCATTAATATCCCACCAAAATACAAAGAAGCACAAAATGTCTATATTTTCTCCACATTCACATTCATCCTTTAATTTGGTTACTATATTCCCTTTCATTTTCTTGAAAATAAAAATGGTGGACATAATAGTAATACACTTTAAAATCAGTAATAGATCTTCAGTTTAAGAAAAATCGATCAAAACAATCTAGAAAAAAAGTAACAAACGTACAAATAAAATGGATATAACAAAAATAACAAATATATAGTAATCGAATATTTTACTATAAAAGAAACTTAGAAAAAAAATCTTTTCAAGTCTCTTAAGTATAAAATGAATATTTCTTATGTGTAAAATAAAAATCTTTTTATAAAAAAGAACATAACATTAAATAATAAATTTATGAATAACCTATAAAATCAATATTCAAAATTTTTTTATGACTATATATGAACAATTTTGCCAATCAACTCATATGATCTTTAATAAAATATTTTTATTATTTTTATTTTCATTCTTCAACTGTAATTTTGCACTTTCAAAAACCAATGGAATTCCTCAATATTGTAGAATAAAATATAAAAAATTGAAGAATTGCATCGATTTTCTTAAAAAGGTATTTTTTAAAAATTATAATTTCACATAATAAAAACACGGCAAACATTATTCAGCTTTCTATTTATAAAAAAACGACAAACTAGATTGTTTTTGAGCAACTTTCACATTTATCAAACACAAAAATCATATTTGTATGCTATAGCTATAGTTTGTATAATTGCGCTTCATACCAAACATGCTATGCCTATTTTGCTATACACATATACAAAAGAAGCTAGGCTATTTCGCTATACATATATACAAAAGAAGTAATTGTATAATTCGTTGGCTCCTCTTCAGATTTGTATAATTTCACTGGCAGGCCATTTGTATAAATTGTTGTCAGCCTCTCGTTTGTATAAATCGTTGGCAACCTCTCAATTCAATTTTATGTGTTTGTATATCTGAATAAAATTTGAATTTGTATAAAATTGAATCGAAATAAAACGTTTGTATATCAAATATCGCTCTCTCTTTCGCTTTATACAAACATAAATTATACATTATATTTTGTATAATCAGTGTTTGTATAAAACGAGAAAGAGAGAAAGGCAAAAGAGAACTAGACAGAAGAATATTTGTATTGTATAATTTTAAGTGTTTAGGACGAAGATATATGTATTTGCATGTGTATATATAATTTTCTCTTGCTTTATACAAACAGACACACAATTTATACATTTATGTTTTTATAAAGCGAGATAGGCGAGGGAGAGACCGGCGAGCGAGAGGGGGAGAGTGGCGAGCGAGAATTTGAAGGAGAGAGGTGACTGGCAACAGTTTGCTACAGGGCACAATTAAATCAAACTGTGGTTATAATATTTAATTTGAATTAATAGTTTGTCATTATATACAATTTTCCCATTGTTTTTTCCTCAAATTTTTTAATCAACATTGTTCGTCGGTTTTCAATCCCTCAATTTTTGCATTGATTTTAGTATAATTTACATAAATCCCATGGTGTAAAACCTAAATTACATCATATCCCTTTTCTTTTCTATTTTACAACAATCCCTTAAAAAAGGAGTCATCCGGATACATAATTGATTGTCCGGATACATTAATTATGATACATTATTTTGCAACTGTTGCGTTTAAAAAGAAAAAAAAACAAAAAAAATCTAATTAAAATCCCATAATTTATGCAATTCAGTTCCCCTCTTACTGTCAATCACTGAAACCTAGATCCTAACATAAAAAATCAATTCAAAAATCAAAATTCCATATACATCATCGTTCTTCCTGATTCGTCGTTCTCCATATTTTGTCGTTCTCCCTATTTCATCGTTCTCCCTGTTTCGTCGAAGAAACTTTCTGAAGCTTAGATATGAATGATACCGAAATGATATGATAGTAGTCGGGGAGAATAGTACGGAGGAGTAAGTGAATCAAATTCAAGAAACAAAGATCTGATAAAAAAGGTATGAGATTAGTTGTTTTTTAAAATTCTCCATGCTTCGTCGTTCTCTCTATTTGGTTGTTCTCGTTGTTCCTCGTTCTCACCGTTTCATCGAAGAAACTTTCTAAAGCTTAGATATGAATGAAACCGGAATGATAGGATAGTTGTCAAGGAGAATAGTACGGAGGAGTAAGTGAATCAATTTCAAGATACAAAGATCTGATAAAAGGTATGAGATTAGTTGTTTTATATTGTGAATTAGAATTTTTGATTTTTCGATACATAAGTCGTGACATTGTTCATGACACATTGTTAGTTACTACTTTATAAATAAAATAGTTGCATCAGATGTGTTAGATTATTAGATTTGTGTATCATTGTTTGGTAATTCTAAAGTATCAAAGACATGTAAAAAAATTCTTCGTTTTTTTAACATATCATTGACGATGCGAGTGTAATTATGCTACATAGGTATGAAATGTATCATGTAGTTGTTATGTATCTGAAACATGTAAAATGTTGAGGACAATATGGTCCATTGAGATTAGTTGTAATAATGTATCTTGTACAATTGCAACAATGAACAAGGAGAAAATTATGACTTCTAACATCGCATAATGTATCAATGGTTGCCTTGTTGAGGCAAGACAACTACCTATATTATGCTTCTTGGAAGAAGCTAGAATTCTATTTAGGTCTCAGAACTACAAAAATTAGGAAATAACATCTTATACAAAGGATACATTTGGGAGGATATTTGAAGAGATTTTGACTATAAACACATCTAAATGTACAAAAGAATGTCAGGACGATCAAGGAAAAGAAGGAAGAAAAATCCAGATGAAAAACTAACCACAAACACGAACTGTTGTGGACGTTCTGGACAAGAAGGTGACAATCAAAGAACTTGTACTTTTTTCTGAAAGATTCTTAATGAATAATTTTTTTGGAGTACTGTGATGTATCAAATTAATAATTTTCAATTTGTAATATTTCTTTCCACTTGTTATAGATATATACATTACAAAGTACTTTTAGATTATTAATTTCTTATATAATAAATTAATTTGTATCAAACAGTTTTTAATTCTGCCTACAATTTTGATTGGTAATTTCTGATATAATAAAGTGAATCTGGTACAAGGAATTATATTTCAGATTTACTATTTATAATATGTATGATTTTGTGTTTATACAAAAGCGATTGAGAAATGTTGTGTGTAACGTATAATGAAGTGTGAATATTAATGTATCACAAACAAAAGGAATTAAGTTGATACATGCTTAAAGTATACATTGCAGTGGTTAAATATTAAATGTATCTGTAGCTGTTTAGAACTACATAAAACAATATGATTGTGCATTTATTTGTTAAATATTATAAATCACTACTAATATATGAATCAAATACTAATTTTTTTTATATATATTTTTGTATCAAATAATGATATAGTATCAAGTGTTATGATGTATAAAATACTTTTAATAGACATAATGTAACAAGGTACTAACAATATGGAAAATTATATTCAAAATAAATAATTTTGTTACAAAAAACTGTAAAACTTGAGAAAATGTATCTTGAAAAATAATAAAACCTCCAAAATATTAGTTAATGTATCTTAAAAACAATAAACATCAAAAGTTATCTGTGAATTAGTACATAATCACTAATCTATATAAACCAGGTCATCTTGTTGTTGTGGAGTGAAATAACTCTTCAGCTTTGGTGGATCATCGTTATCGCTAACATATCTCACCTTGACCTTGTTGAGACCATACTTCCATAATAGTGTCGCATATCTTGTGCAAAGATAGTCAGCTCAGAAATCATTAGATGGATGTTAACTTCATCACTAAAGAATTCAGCAAAAACAGCTACAAACATTCCGCAGTCACTATAAACATTCTGCAGATACATTATAAAAATGAATTAAATTTGAACAAAAAAGTTAATTACATGATACATTATAGTAACTACAAAAATCTTACTGTTTGGTTGATACATAATGATAAAAATAGTAATTGATACTCAATACCACTTGATGATATTTGTATATGATACTAAATGAAACATCACATATTCATTATATGTTATTTAAGTATCTTGGTTAAACTATTTTATAATATGATACACTATTCTGCAAATTACATCCCAACAAAATAATTTATATTATATAATTTGATACATTAATGACAATATATCGAAAAAAAATCAAAATTAGGATTTTATGTATAATTTCGTAAGATTTAAAGCAAGGTACAAAACAATATGATAATGTATCATTGTTGTCAACATATCCCATTTTTTTAAAACAACTCACCAGGGATGACATGAAATTAAAAAAAAAAAGAACTAGATAATAAAAGACATACCCGGGTAATGTAGATCTGGAAATTGCAGGAGCAACTTTTCAATAGAAGACGACTATAATCATATATCTGGGAAACAACTACATATTTCAAACAAGATACATAATAAAAAATTATTTATCATCAGATTAAAAGAAAACAAATAAAAACAGGGGATACATATATGATAAAAAAAATGCATACCATGGATAGTGTTGGTCGATTAATGGGAGGGACAACCTTTCTACCCCTTTTCTTCGGGGTTTTCGCATCCTTTGATTTGGATAATGCATGTACTTTCTTTTTCAATCTTCTCTTGCTGGAACTTTGATTTGTCATTATTGTCGGGTCATGCGACCTTTTAGATCTCAATTCTACCCAGTTAGAATCTTCTGAATCAAATATTCGAGATTTGTTAGATGTTAGATGCATAATGCAAGAGTCAAAATGATGAATACACAGTTAAAAAAAAAAGAAGAAGAGGAAATCAGAATGAAGAAGATGAGACAACCTAATTTGAACTCTGCAGGTGGTTGAATAGTGATAGGATTCTTTTGAAATTCAATTTGATTTGAAATTGATAACTGATTTGGTAATGGGGAGAGATTGAGGGTGAAAATTAGGGAATGGAAAACGTTTGTTTTGGCTTCAAAAGAATAATGTATCCGGTAAAGTTGAATTAGGGAAAAAGTAGGGAATTTTGTATTTTAATAAAAGAGTAGGAAAATAATGAGAATAGGTAAACTAATGTTGTGTACTTTAGTAATTTTTCCTTGATTTTAATGAAGTGATAAATTAGTGTAACTAATATTTTTTGCAATTCAATTATTTATTGTAACTAATATTTTTTGCAAACCTTGTCTCTAAGATCTCTGTGGGATAAAAAGACTCAAATGAAATGTTTCTAACAATATTATTTATAAAATTTCGGAGATAAGAAATCTTTATATATATATATATATAACAAGTTAACTAATTAAAACAAATTAGTGGAAGGGAATTGGCTTTCATATATTCTTCCCTTGTAACTAACAAAACTCTTAAATTATATTGTGTTACGTTTTAGAACTTTATTAAAATTACAAATTGCTCATAATTTTTTCCCATAAAAACATACCATTGCGTATATATGAAAAAATGGCAACTAGCTCTTTTATAAATTATAAGCTAATTGTGTTTAATTGATATATTATATGAATCATATATTTTTTCTTATATATATTAATTTATATACTAGAGGACTACATATTAATTCTCATTCATTACATTTTTTTTCCTATTTCTTTTACTAGCTAGTGCACCCATATTACTCTTGTTTTAATGATTGTTGTGTCTCGACTAACTTTCAGCCACCTCGATTAATTTTATGGGATACCTGTCATCTCCCACCAGTAACAAGTACTGATTTCGGATTCGAATCCCGTGGAAATTCTAATTCTCCGTATTTTTTCAAACAACTTCATTCAAAATTGGAACATATCCACATACACCTTAATTGACACGAGTATATATGTCATGGTATAATGTTGAATAACAAGCCTTCTATTTTTTTATTTGTAGAAAACTCGTGTGCTTGGGAGTTCTTGATGATTAAATAAACTAAGATTTTAACATGACTATAGTAACTTTGTCCACCAAGTTTTTTTTTTGTGCTGAGTTTTGACACAGAAACCCCACGATTCTCAACTACTTCATTGACCACTGAGCCACAAATTCACCCATATTTTAGAAAGTGCATATTCGCCTCTACTTAGTATGTGGATGAAAGTTAAACTCTACCACTTTTTTTAATCAAATTCATCTCAAATACTCACTCTGAAACCTGACTAGTTCAGAAACACATTAAAAAGCCAAGTATCATACCAAAAAGTTCTTTTTTTCTTTTTATATTTATAAAAAACAATCTAATATCCAAAACTCAAACTTAAAACTTAAGTCTCCTCGAAGAAATTCCAACTAAATTTGCATCCATAATAGATGATGAAATTATTCAAGAAAATACCCCACCACCATTCCCTCCATCACCCCATCCTCCACATATAAGTGTGGAAGCAACCATTATGTCCACTACCCCATCCCCACAAAGAAAAAAAAGAAATAAAAAAGTGGAGTTTTACTAAAAAAGAGTTCTCTTACTTAAAGAGAAAAAAAGGTTCATCTTCTTAGCTTCTTTATCCTCTAAGTTCTATCTCATTAATTAGTTGCCGGACCACCATTTATTGCTCCACTCAACAACCAACATATATATATATCCTCCTCTTTAATACATTACAATTAAAAAAAATATTTTTATTCATTAATTCTTTTTTGTGAAACTTTATAAATACACACCAAAACTAAACCAACCAAAATATAGAATTCATAAACCCCCTTTTAATTCCCCTTCTCTCCCTTTGTCTTCTTGATTATCTTGATATATTTATACTTAGAAACCTTCTCAATCTCTACACACACAAAAAAAAAAACTATGTTGAAGAAAAGAGGCATTGATGTTTGGGCATTACTATTTTTAATATTTGTTACTATTAATACAAATTCAGCACAAAATATTAGCAGAAACAATTTTCCAAAAGGCTTTGTTTTTGGTACTGCTTCTTCTGCTTATCAGGTTTGTCTTCTTCTTCTTCTTTTTTCTCTATACATGCATGTGAATGTGAATGTGAATGTGAATCACTCATTTCTATATCTATTCAATAGTTTTTTTTTTTTAATATATTATTATTATTATTTATTATTTATTATAATCCTTTACCATAGCCAATAATTATCTTTCTTTCTTCTTTTTCATCATTTTTGATATATATAAAGTCAAAATGTATTTTAATTGTATAAATAGGAAATGATAAACTCTCTTTATGAAAATTCTGTGTCCGTTGTTAGTAGGTATTTATCCAAGAAACTAGAGTTTCTAATTAGGACATCTTACTAATTTTTTTTTAGAAATTAACGATAGATAAAGTTAAAAAATTATTATTGCTAATCACATTTGACGATAGATTATCAAAAGTATTTTTAGTTACAGACTATTTAGCAATGAATTAGCGACTTAGTTTCTAATTTCCGTTTGTTGTAGTGTCTTCTCGTGGCTTTAAGATTACTTTTCTCCTCTCTTTTTTTAATTCTTTACTTCAAGTTTGGTATAAATTTTGGCATAAAAAGGAGTAAAATCTAGAAATATTTTATTCCTTTTTCAATAAATAAATAAATAATAATCCCATTGGTGCTTTCCTTGAAAGTAATTCTTTATTAGAATATTTTTGTTTTTTTACTTTTATTTTCTATTTCCTGCCAAATAGCTAGAGACAAAGAAAAAAGTGCATTTAGTAGGGAACAAAGTATTAAAATGGTAAAAGGAACAAAACAAATTTTGTTGGAACCTTAATCAATTAATTAGCTAATTAAGCGTATAGTAGTCATTTAATCATCTAATTAATTATGAAATATCCACCAATGATGTGACTTTAATGTTCTAGAATCAAAAAGTAGATAGATATTCCAAATGAAGAAAAAAAGCCTCAACAAAAATAATAGGGCTAATTGTAATTTAGTCCCTTAATTATTGTCAAATTCTGATTTTGATCCTTATGATATTTGACTAAACGTAATAATGTTAAATAACTAAAATATGTATTGTTTATCCCTTTATATAAGAAATATGTGATATTTAGATTATTTTTAGAACATGATCACCGTCAATTATGTAGTAATAATACAAATTAAACATATTACATCAATTGTTGAATGATTTAACAACCTGATAATTTGTTAAATTTGTAAAAAGTGACATTTTCAAATATCATATCTATTAGTTGAAGGTTAATTATGTTTATTTAAAAATATACTATGATTGAAATTAGTGTTTGTTGATATTTGAGAAACTAAAAATGCTAATGTGAAAATAAATACAACAGAAATCATAAAAAAGAAAGTTGGTTTGGTAAATTTCCCAACAGAATTCGTTATTTGGTGAGGGAGAGCAGCTCAATTACGTCAAGAAAGTACCATTTTTTACTAAAATAAAAATCTTATTGGGAAAAAATAGAATTTAATATATATATATATATATATACACACACATAAATACAAAAAAAAATCAACATATAATATATATATGTTAAAAAATTGATCTATTTACAAAATGTAATTTGTAAAAATAAAGATAGCTCCGCATCTGCTTGTTGGACATATGGGTGAAGTTAAAGGAGTGTATAAATAAAGAGTATTATAAATATTTTGAGACAAAAGGAAGTACAATTTGAAAAAGAAAGAAAATAAAACAAACTTTATTGGAAGCTTGGAGCAATAATTAGATAAGCGTGTGGATATATGATTGGATTATAAAGGCAATTAAAATCATAAATTCTGTCATAAATAATTTAAGTTTTAAGTTTGGGCTTTGAATAATTTAACTTTGAAAAAGAAATGTCAGAATTTATCGAATGATGTTTTATCTATGTTTTTTTATCTTTTAAAATATTTCTACCCTTTAAACTTTAATGTCTTTTAACTAAAAAATGAAAAAAATGATCAATTTGTTTTAAAATAAAAAAAATGTTATAGATTTTTTAATTTTCTAGTTAATTTTCTGATCATTTAATACTTTCCATAATGAAATATGTCCCCCATTAGATGTGACTTTATTGTTGAGTAAATTCAAAAAGATAAATATTCCTTTATTAAATAGAGAATTAAACACAAAAGCTTTAAAGAAAACCATCAAGTTGAAGTTCCTTTAGTCCACTTGTTAATTTTTGATAATGTCATTTGTCTTTATGCTTTCACATATAAAGGATCATATAAACCCATTATCCAATCATTCCCGTGACCTCCCACCCCACAAGATAGAAGTTTGTTTGGTCGATATTTGGGGTGGGGTGGGTTAACACTTTTTTGAGAATTTTGACTTTTGATTATTTTATTGAATAGAAATTTTATAAGAAAATACATAAAAATCTCTTTAGTTTTGGCAACACAATTTAAATACCCTTTTATATTGTTTAAGTGTTTCGAATATTCCCTAAGGTCCTTAAGGAGTGACATGATAGAGAGTGAGTATATTTTTTTAAAAGAGCGTGAAAAAAGAGAGAAAAGATTGAATTTTATAAAATCGTAGGCACGGTATTTTTTATTGGCTAGTATATATAATTACTATTTAATAGTTGTTCTTGATATATTACTTCTTCAAAAAATACGTAAATTATCTTAATCCCCTTTTTTAATTTCTTTAAGTTTTTTTTCTTTTCAATTTTTTGTCTTCCCCAATGCACCTCTCTATTCATTAAAATACCTCTTCCTCCATCTTCATCCCTCATCTAATCCATTATTTTTATTTTACTAGTTCTTTGATTTATCCGTAAAATTCAATATTAATATTGTTTTATTTAGTCAATTTCATTCTATATTATTGATTTCGATTTCATAAATGTAAACTTTGTTGAATTTTGAGTAACCCATTTTGATTTTCTATTATTTTATAATGTAAAAAATATGAAACTATCTTCTTCTCTTTTTTCTAACCAAAGTGTGACTAAACTCATCACATTTGAATAACATAGAAAATAAAAGAACAAATCACAGCTGATTCAAAAACAAAACAAAACAAAACCCAAATCTGACAATGACCCAAAGACAAATTCATCTTCGGTCATTTCTAGATCCGTTCAGATATCTCATAGAATTAGGGATGGCAATAAGGCGGTGTGGGGTGGGGCGGGTTGAGCTTAACTTGTAAATATTTTAATCTGCCCCGCTCCATTCCGCTCGCATAACTTTTTTAATATTTTATTTTCTTAGTTAAGTTTATACTAAAAATAAAATTCATAACAATAATTTTTTTTCTTCATTAAGTTATATTAATTTAATAGGATAGTGTCTTAAAAATTTATTTTTAGGGGTCAATTGTAAAACATGTAAGAAATTGTATTATTTTTTATTGAACCAATTTCATATACTATCTCGAATATTTTAGTAGATTTATAGAAATTATCTTAATAAATAATGTTCTATCACTCTTATAACATGTAAAAAGTTAAAATTAAATTTGAACCCACATAAAATCACATATACCCACAACCCGCCCCGCCTTGCGTTAATTTAAAAAAATCCACTTCAATCGGCCCCGCATCCCTCCCAGCCGCCCCACACAACCTTAAATCCGCCCTGCCCCACATAGCCTTAAATCCACCCTGCCCCACATAGCCTTAAATCCACCCTGCCCCGCATCCACCCCGACCCATTGCCATAGAATTTATATTTTTTTTGGACCAACTTTCT
Source organism: Solanum acaule (assembly GCA_036250505.1). Taxonomy (NCBI): domain Eukaryota; kingdom Viridiplantae; phylum Streptophyta; class Magnoliopsida; order Solanales; family Solanaceae; genus Solanum; species Solanum acaule. The sequence goes on from JAJOOR010012087.1 coordinate 15,653, forward strand.
TATGCAATTTTTATTTCTTATTTGAGTTGTCAAGAAAAAATTGACTATAAAAAAAAATTCATTCTTCAAGATGGAAAATTCGTGGGGAAAGTTCGAAGAAGATAATGTAAATACTATAGTGTATTTTCTTCTTTAAAGTTATTTAAAAATAATTGTTAAATAGTGAAGAAGAAGAAATGTATTATTGAAGGTTGCAATGGTGTACAAGGAAGAAGAAAGAGAGGGGAGGGGTATGTATTTATAAATTAATTAATTGATGTAATTAATTTTTAAAAAAGTGTTTAAGAAAAAATGATGAATAAGTGAAAAAGAAATAAAAATTAATGGCATGGTGCTTACATGGCTATGATATGGCGCTTATGTGGCTATAATGTGGCGGGTGAGAGTGATGTTATAATCTAAGGGTGATATTTAAATAACTTGAAAGATGTTAAGGGGGTATTTAAACACCCGTATAATTTTTGTACTGCCAAGTTTAGGAATTTTTTCTTATGTGTTTTCTTAAATTTTATTATAAAAATCTATTTGCATCAGATATTTATGTCAAATAAATATATATTTATACACGCTATGTAACTTTTTTCTAAGGACCGTTGTAACATATCGGTACAAGTTCAATTTAATTTAATTTTTGACATAAAATATAAATTTATATATAAAAAATTATTAAAATAACAATAATAAATATCAATCTATAATCTATAAATATAATAATTCAATATCAAGAATCTTAAAAGATACAACCCAGTTTCTTGCAATATCAAATATCTGAAAAAATGTTAAACGAATTATAGCAAAAGAAAAACTATATTTTTCTGCGAATACTAATATCATTACTTACTTGTTATAAATATATTTTATTTTTGTGCATCTAATATAATCTTTTTAATTTTACACATTTAACTGATTAATATTTATGAGATGATATGTAATATGTTATGGTTGCAGTTTGAAGGAGCTGTGAAAGAGGATGGAAGAGGTCAAACTATATGGGACAAATTTTCTCATTCTTTTGGTAAAAAATTGTGCATGCTATTTCCCCACTAATATTGTTTTTATCTTTTTTATTACTAAATTTTCTCATTATTTTTATCTTTTAACACCAGTAAAGTAATAATTTGAAAAGTCCGAGCAACATAATTAAATATTAATTGATAAATTCGATGAATTTTGCAGGTAAAGTAATTGATTTTAGCAATGGTGATGTAGCGGTGGATCAGTATCATCGGTACCCGGTAAATTTATTCATAATAAATAATTTATAGTACAATTTAATTTTCTAGATATTTTTTTTTATTTGGTGTTTGGTATTTGCATTGCAATTGACTAATTTAGATTTTCATCCGATAGGACCCTTTCAAGAATAGTCGTTCCTATCATAAAAATACTCAAAACTCGAAATTGAGACGCTCCATCGAATAATTCCGATTCCTTTTTTATTTTTATTTTTTACAGGAAGATATACAACTTATGAAGGATATGGGAATGGATGCCTATAGATTTTCTATTGCTTGGGCCAGAATTTTCCCTAGTAAATCTTCTTATATCATAAAGTTATTCAAAATAACAATATTTTGATATAGCAATAAAAAAAAATCTGAATAAATAACCATGCACCACACTAGAACAAATAATTAACTCTGTTTTTTTATTCATTATCAGATGGAACTGGAGAAATCAATCAAGCTGGAGTTGATCACTACAACAAGTTGATCAATGCTTTACTAGCTCATGGTACAATTGGCATTCTTACTCTCCCATTTTACGTGAAGGTGTTACTGTCTGGGGGTCGATCATTTTACAATGATTTTCTCAATATTTATTTTCAAAAAAGCATTTTGCATCATTAGTTATGTTGACTTGTAGTATTTCTTGTGTAGTTTTCAAATATATAAATTTTATTTTTAAACAACGTAACAAAACTATACCTGAATTCATAGTCAAAATCAAGTATTTTGATCCTTAGTACTCCGAACCCCTTCACATAAATTGGACAGGAGTATACATCATTTCTTTAGCATTTATGCCATTTTAATTTATTTTTTTGCATTAAACATAGATAAATTGAATGTTACAATGTGTATGAATCCTAGGAATTAAACCATATGTAACACTATACCATTGGGACCTTCCTCAAGCTCTAGAAGATAAGTACAATGGATGGCTAAGCCCACAAATCATGTAAGTTTCACCACAAGTTATTTATTCCAACTTAATATTTCAACTTGTCTGGATTTATGTCAGGTAACATTTTTGGTCATTTTGACAGAGAAGATTTCGCGATATATGCGGAGACATGCTTCAAGAAATTTGGTGATAGGGTGAAGAACTGGATTACTATCAATGAGCCTCATACTGTTGCCATCCAAGGCTTTGATGTAGGTCTACAAGCACCAGGGCGATGTTCCATCCTCCTACGAGCTCTTTGCAGAGCTGGAAACTCTGCAACTGAGCCTTACATTGTTACTCACAATCTACTCCTTGCTCATGCCACTGTTGTTGACATTTACAAAAAGAAGTACAAGGTAAAAAAACTTGAAAAGAGAAGAACATGCAATAAATATAGACTTTTCGTAGCCAGTATACATAGATTATACATACCCATAGTATACATATATTATACCTCCGTGGAGTATTTTTGTGATGAATTGTCGTTGCAGCCAACACAACATGGATCAATTGGGATATCACTAGATAGCTTTTGGTATGAGCCTTTAACAAACTCCAAAGATGACATTGATGCAACACAAAGGGCCATTGAGTTTAATTTAGACTGGTAAGGATTTTTGTTGTAGTAGTAAAAAATGCTCACTCATTTTTTCCTTTTGATGGTGAAATGTTTTGTTACTGAATTCAGGTATCTTGAGCCTGTGATTCTTGGAAGGTATCCGAGTTCGATGGTAGAGAGAGTGGGAAGCCGGTTGCCTAAATTTTCGCCAACTGAGTCTGCACTCGTGAAAGGTTCCTACGATTTCATAGGCATAAATCACTATACTACATGGTATGCCAGCAAGAACAAAACCAACATAATTGGTGCTCTGCTCAATGACTCTGTTGCAGACTCTGGTGCTATTACCCTTCGTATGTCGTTGACAACTCTTTTAACTGATTACATGATTCATTCTACCTATCACGAAATTCATTAATTTTGCATTAAGAACTAAGCATTTCTTCGTTGTTCTTACGTATCTTGCAGCATTCAAAGGTATAAAGCCAATAGCAGACAGGGTATGTAATTTCGTATCTTTCATATCTTGAATTGGAATGATTTTCATGTTATGTTATATTATATGTTATCTATAATAACCAAAAAGTATATGTACAATGCTGATGAAATTTACTTGCAGGCAAGTTCAGTATGGTTGTACATAGTGCCTCATGGTATTAGAAGCTTATTGAACTACATCAAGCAAAAGTATGAGAACCCTCTAATCATAATCACTGAAAATGGCAAGTCTCTAAATCTATAACGTAACTATTAAACTATACAATCAATCAATATTTATTGAATTTGAAAAAGAGTCAAGAAGAAATGGTCCGAGCCTCTTATTTTGATTTCTTGAACTGTTACAGGAATGGATGATCCAAATAACATATTTACATCGCGAAAAGATACTCTCAAGGATACAAAAAGGATCAATTATCACAATGACTATCTTACTAATCTGCTAGCTGCTATCAAGTAAGTTATTCATGTCTAAAATCCTACTTGATCGACAAATTTAAAGCACAGCGTATTCATTCGATATCTATTTTGGTGAATCTGCAGAGAAGATGGTTGCAATGTGAAAGGATACTTTGTGTGGTCTTTGATGGATAACTGGGAATGGGCAGCTGGATTTTCGTCGAGATTTGGTCTTTATTACGTAGATTACAAAGACAACCTCAAGAGATATCCCAAAGATTCCGTGAACTGGTTCAAGAATTTCTTAGGATCTGCTTAAATTGATACATGTTACTTACAAACACCATATATGCCTAGATTTCATTCGTAAAAAGGCATAACGCGATGTATACAAACATTTATTCTTTCACAATATCTTAATGTCATTCAATAGATTGCACTCAGTTTGCTCATACAAAGGTTGTTTGGTATCATACAAATTTTGTCATCGCTCGATCGCTTTCTTTTCTGCTATTATGTGATTAATTTGTACTCAAATTCAGTTGGAACATCTGCTTAAACAAGCACAAAATGGGCATTTTGAGCTAGTTTTGAGTTTTAGGAGTCAGAGTTTGAGACTTAGCCTAGAAATGAGGATCAAATTTATCGGATTCAAAGTAGTGTTTAGTGCTAATTTAGTTCTCCCTATGCATCCTAACTAGAAACCTCCTTCGTTGGAAAATCACGTTATATATTCTTGGGGAATCACATTATATAAACTTCAGGCAGCTCAATGCCTTTAAAAATGAGGCATCGTCTTGGGCCCAAAATTTAAGGGATCCCATTTTATAGTAATAATAGAATTATTATAAGTTTTTTTTAATAAAAAAATTATACTATTTTTTTAGTTCATTTTGAAACATTAAAGAATGTTTCTTTCTTTTTTGTCAATTTTTAATTCAACTTTCCACATGACATGTTTATGACCACAAGATTAAAAAAAAATTGGTATATATATGTATATAATTTAGTTTAAGACCACAAGATCTGAAAATCTTCTTTACTCTTTTAAGTTTCATGTCAAGTCAAAATTGGGCAAAAGATTAAAACTGATAGAGTACTATTTGTATAAAAAATAACATTTTTAATTAAAAAGAAAGAAATAACTTTGCATATCAAAAATAATTTTAAATATATTAACAATTTTACGTCTTAAAAAACTAGAAGAATAGACTTTATATAAAAATAATAAAAATTGTATAGTTGCTAATTTCTTCTACTCAAATCCTTGTTGTTAGCACTTGAACCTAGGATGAGAGTCGAGTATACTAACCAACTAGACTACAATGCATTGTTGAACATATTAAGGGTCGTTAATTTTTAAGACTGCTTAATATATTTGGAAACTAGTTTATCATAAAAAAGACAAACAAAAAGAACATAGTCCAAGTTTTCTTACAACTTTACTCAACTCCGTAAAAATAACATAGTGGGGTCAGAATTCTCACTAAGGTACCGTCTTGACATTATTTAAGTTGATCTTAGTTTTTACTTTGATTTAATTTAAGTATAGCAATATGGAAACAAATCAAGATTTGAAGTTTGTGTGTAAGTGGTGTAACAAGAAGTATCCATGTGGAAAGTCACTTGGGTTACATAAGCTCTAATCAAATTTGAAGCTAATAACTTGGGTTACATAAGGTCTAATCATCTGAAGCTAATAAGTTGTGTTACATGAGGTCTAATCAAATTTGAAGCGGGATTCCTTCTGTTTATGTTCTTAGAGAGAACCTATCAAAATTTGGAGGGTTGAGGATTCTAAGTTGCGTTGTTCGGACTCTTCAAAAATAATGACTCACAATACTACGGAGGATCTGAGATGCACTGCTTTGCCTCAAGGAAAAAATTGTCAACATTGTGGGAAGGTGTTTCAATCAAAAAATTGTCAACGATGTGGGAAGGTGTTTCAATCAATGAAAGCCTTGTGTGTTCATATATGCAGAGACATACTCCAAGAATTTTGGTGATAGTATGAAGAACTGGATCACTTTCAAATGAACCTCATATTGATGTCATCCAAAACTTTGATATAGGGCTACAAACACTAGGAAGGCGATGTTCCATCCTCCTACAAGCTTTATGCAGTGCCGGAAACTTTGCAACCGAGCCTTACATTGTTACTCACAATCTACTCCTTGCTCATACCAATTTTGTTGTTGACATTTACCAAAAAAAAAAAAAAAAAGATAAAACACATGCATAAAAATGGGATTTTTCCTAACCAGTATACATAGATTATAAACTGACTATACATGATTATACTCATAGTATACATAGAATATACATATATTATACATATGCAGACTATTTTTGTGATTAGTCTTTGTGATCAATTGGTGTTGCAACCAACACAACAAGTATCAATTGGGATATCACTATATAGCTTTTGGTATTAACCTTTAACGAAACTCTAAAAATGACATTGAAGCAACACAAATTAAAGGGCCATTGAGTTTAATTTAGACTGGTAAAGATAATGTTGTAACAATAAAAAATGCTCTCCATTTTTTCCTTTTGATGGTGAAATGTTTTGTTACTGAATTCAGGTATCTTGAGCGTGTTATTCTTGGAAGGTATTTGAATTCGATGATAGAAAGAGTGGGAAGCCTTTTTGCCTAAATTTTCGCTTCTGCACTCGTGAAAGGTTCCTACGATTTCATAGGCATAAATCACTATACTACATGGCACGCCAACAAGAATAAAACCAACATAATTGGTGTTCTGCTTAATGACTCTGTCGCAGACTCTGGTGCCATTACCCTTCGTTTGTCATTGATAACTCTATTAACTAATTACATGATTCATTCTACTCCTCACAAAATTCATAGTGCATTAAGAACTAAGCGTATTTAGTTGTGATTTGTATCTTGTAGCATTCAAAGGTATAAAGCCGCAGATAGGGTACTTAATTTGATTCAATATACAGTTAAATCTCTCTACAACAACATTTCACTATAACAACTAAGTTGTATTTGAAACGATTTCATGTTATGTTATATTATATGCTCTCTATAACAATAAAAAATTATTCGTACAATGTTGACGATATTTACTTGCAGACAAGTTCAATATGGTTGTACATAGTGCCTCATGGTATTAGAAGCTTAATGAACTACAACAAGCAAAATGATGGGAACCCTCTAATCATTATCAATGAAAATGGTAGTCTCTAAATCTACGACGTAATGTCACGATCTAAAAATGGACGTGATGACACTTGTCTATTTCCACCAAGACAAGTCAACCTCAACCCAACGAAAACAAAAGAAATGTAGAAATAAAAAGCAAGAACAAGATAAGGCGGAAAAATTTATTATTTCTATTTAAGACCCCAAAATTTGATTGTCACGTGTACAAGCCAATAAATATAAAAAGTGCGGAATTGAAATAATTACAAGTCTCAACCTTTGTTTCTCAAATAGAACAAAGTATAATGAAAAGGAAAAAGAGGGCTTTTCGAAGTGACAAGCAACTGCCTCTCCAAATCTTTGACAAGCCTCAAAATCAGAAGAAGAAAGAGACCATACGGGCCCAGGCTCGGAACCTACACAAGTGTAGAAGCAAGGGGTGAGTATCAACAACATGGTACCCAACAAGCAACCTAATAAACATGGCATCGAACTAGAAATCTAATACCCCTTTCATCCCAATTGAACCTCCTGAAACTACAACCTGCACAGAAATCAGTCCAACCAAATAGTTCTACAATATACAACCCACAAGGCTTATTAATCATAGTTCAATAGTCACAATTCAATAACAAAACGAATCAAGTCAGTCAATTCAATGTCAAGTAGATCAATCTCACGCAACAAGTGTATCAATCACAATTAACAAGTAAGTCACACAAGCATCACAATGCATCAAATCACAATAATCAATCTCTCACCGGCACCATTTCCCATCGACACAATATCACTAGCCGGAACCATTTCTTATCGTCTTTATATCAAATTACTCACCTAAATCATCTCCCATCGACACACTATCACTAGTAAGAACCATTACCCATCGACTTTATGTCAAGTCACTAGCCAAAATTATTTTACATCGGCCTTTATATCAATTCACTAGCCGGCAATGACCTCGACATCATAACCATCACATGTCTTACCACGGTGTCCAATCATCAATGCACACAAGAAAAATCACACCACATGTGAGAGACAACAATTCATGAAATTCAAGTCTACACTCATGTTATCAAGCATTTCATCAATCAATCAATAAGGGTCACAACAAAGCAATTCACGTCATTTCGGCCCCCTTCTATTCATTTAGATTTATCAAGTGGACAATTAACTGTTCACCTCATCCCCGTTACTCCCAACACACAAATAAAGAAGGGAATACAAAAATTCTACTAGAATACAAGGTTTAGGAGATCACTTGTCCTAAATCAAACAATTAATCACTCCAAGAGTTGAGTCTCCCCTTCCAAATCACTTTCAAAGCCACACAATCTATAACAATCAAGTATTCAAAATGAATCTCTGAAAACAAAAATACTCACATCAATTACTTTGAAAAATGGGTCACTCAACTCAAAACTCAATTCCGAAAATAAGATTTGAATTCGAAATTTAATACTTGAAAACATTACTCAAGGCTTTAGGAACTCATTGGGGAAAATCATTTCAAACAAGGACTCAAAATCAGTTCTCAATTTCTATTTTAGTTAAGAACTTGAGTTCTTGAAAAACCTTGTCATTTACCAATCAAAATCCCAAATTTTGATGTTAGAATTCATAAATAACTAAAGGAAAATGAAGTTTTAGGATCATGAAAGCTTACCCAAATGATTTAGTTGAAGAAATACTTTCAAAAATCACCTCCAAGGGTTCCTCAGGTCAAAAATAGAAAATGGGACTTAAACCCCAAAATTTGCTAGCCAAAAACTCTCCTAGATGTCGCAAAAGTGACTTGGGGTTCGCAAAAGAGGACCCCGTGAAAAGGGCGCCTCTTGCCAAAGTGAAGCCCCCTTCGCTTTCTCTAAGCTCGCTTAAGAGAAGAGGCTCTCGATTCTGCAAGGGTTGCTCAAGTGACTGGCCTTCGCAAAAGCGAGGCTTGTAGACACCAGCAAACACAACCAACTCTCAAAACATTGAAAGGACCCTTGGGATTTGTTCGGAACCCCGTGCACACAAACCATAAATGCAAATCAATTATACTCGATGTTTCAGACTCAATAGAACCATCAATATACGAATATGAAGTATCCTTGACCCGACATTCATGAAAACCACAAGAAACTAACTCAACACCTAAAAAGGCTAAAACAAGCTTGGGACCTCTCCAAAATCAACCAAGACCTCACCTAGGCATAAAATCATCCCACGAGTCCAACGAAACTCTTGAAATTCCGACCGAGCATCCGAATCCCCAATGTTGACCAAAGTCAAACTCAAAGGCTAAATTTCCACAATTTCACAACTTATGACCTCAAATCCTCAAAAAGACTCCGAATCTGAAACCGACAATTGTTAGAACAAAGATTCCACATCCCGGGACTGATGGAATCAATTAAGTTTTATTCTGACACTCGAAACTCCAAAAGACTCTAAAAACCACTTTTAAGCAACTTAGCCTTTCAAGATCACGAACTTAACAAATTCTTAACTTATAACTTAAAGTTCAAAACCAACTTTCAAAACTCACATAAAAGACTTGGGGTCGATATCGGGAGGGGCAAAACGGTAACTTCATGAAAATTTCCAAAACTGACCGACCGAGTCATTAAATGTAGCTTCTAAACTATACGATCAACCAATATTTATTGAATTTGAAAAAGAATCAAAGAAGAAATAGTCCGGGCCTCTTATTTTGATTTCTTGAACTGTTACGGGAATGGATGATTCAAATAACATATTTACATCGTGACAAGATACTCTCAAGGATACAAAAAGGATCAATCCTCACAATGACTGTATATCTTACTAATCTGCTAGCAGCATCAAGTAAGTTATTCGTGTCTAAAATCCTACTTGATCGACAAATTTAAAACACAACGTATTCATTTGATATCTATTTTGGTGAATATGCAGAGAAGATGGCTGCAATGTGAAAGGATACAATGGCTGCTTATTGTTAAGCTTCAACTAAACATATATGGTTGATCACTTGTTGTTTCATTAGCAATGCAATTCAACATGTTACAAAGTCCTGCTACGGGGATGGCTGTATGACCCTAGAGTGTTACGAACTGTTCCTTCGAGAAGGATGTGATACCACCACCTATCAGGCCCGACAATTGGTCTACGGAGTTGTATCCCTGCTCATCTGGTCTAAAAATAATATCAAAGGCTTGTTTGGTTAAAATCAGTAGCTCTATTTCTTCTATTCATATTTATGTATGCCAATTTTATTTTACTTTTTGTACTTTTTTCATTAAAAGTATGTGTTTTCATATTTATATTGAAAGAGAAATTTTTTCTAATACGCAGACAAATACACTAGAACATGAATATGATTTGTGAATCTCAAGTTAATACTACTAGCCAAGTGAATGCTTGAACAGGACACACTAGCATGAAAGCAACAAGTTCAGGTGAATCTAATAATTTTTGCCCATATACTATACATAAATTAAATTTTTTTATCATATATATATATAAAGCCCAAAGTAAAAAGGGAGAATATATAAATCTAAAATTTCCCAAAGTAAAAAAGAAAAAAACCTTCCGTTGCCGGGACTTGAACCTGGGTCTCTCGGGTGAGAGCCGAGTATCCTAACCAACTAGACTACAACGGATTGATATTTATTGTTTGGTCATTATACTTTAAAATAAATCCTAGCAATCTACCATCCATTTTATGTCAACCAATACATTGAGTAACTCCCAATATAACAATAAAAGCAAGACGTGTCATTTGAAAAGTAAAAAGAAAAGAACATTAGTCCAAGTCTCTTTTACAATTTTACTCCACTCAAGTAAAAACAACATGATATCGTGTCTTTCTCTCCTCCCTCAGGAAGTAAAACAAACGTGTCCTACATGACATTAAGATGCCACATATGATACAAATTGCTGCGTAGGATGCATATGTTTACTTGTTCAACTTTATACAAATTTAAGTGTCTACTTGTGCACACCCAAAGTTGGAGGGCGTATGTGTTAGCTAAGGCCAAGTTGAAGTGCACATTTATGTATTTTGTCTTTCTAAATTTACTACTTTTATACTTGTAAAATAGCTCAAGTTTGCGCAATCATAATAAAAATACTATATTCTTTCGGTTTATTAAAAAAAATACTTTGAATTTTTTTTTCATCTTAAACATTACACCACTCCTCCTTTAAAATAACCACAGATACATAATATATACATATATTATACATCCATATTTTTTGTTTAAGCGATTGGGTAAATAACAATCCAGGTTAAATCTTTGCCAGACTCTGGTGCCATTACCCTTCATATGTCATTGACTACTCTATTAATTGCATAATTCATTCTACTAATCGCAAAATTCATTGTGCATTAAGAACTAAGCATTTTTTCATTGTGCTTTTGTATCTTGCAACATTCAAAGGTGTAAAGCCAATAGCATACAAGGTACATAATTTGATCCAATATACAAATAAACATCTCTACAACAATATTTCACTACAACAACTAAGTTTATTTGAAATGGTTTTCATGCAGGTCCGTCTCAACAATATTGGGGGCCTAAAAGTTAAATTTTATCAAGAGGTCCTAAGTTTTTTTTTCTAGGTGACATATATTAATTGAATGAAAAGAACAATAATAGCATATCCTATGTAATCCTACAAGTGAGGTCAGTGGAGGATAGGATGTACACAAACCTTATGAAGTAAGAAGTAAACAATGCAAATTTTCAATGAAAAAAATATAATATGAAGTTAGAATAATAAAATATGGCTCAAGAATTTAATAAATTGATATAATGATATCAAAATAGTATTGTGCATAAATCTGATAAGTAGGTATAATGATATCGAAATAGTGTTGTGTTGCTTCAATATAATGATAACTTGTTGCAATGCTTTGAATTTGAAGAAGACATCAAAAAACAGATTTTTTTTTTTGAAAACAAACAACAATAGATTTTGCATAATGCAAAAGGTTTAACCTTTGAGAGACTTCAAAATGTTCCATAATAAGAGAATTGGTCGGGATGGTAAGCACCACTCACTTTCAACCCTGAGTTCGAGTCATTAAGGAAGCAAAAAGGGTGAGAGTTAAGAAAATGAAGGGAAAGGATAACAAAGGGAAATATAGGAAAAATAATGTGGGATCATGTTAGCAACAAAGAAGAACAGGAACAGTTGGTCCCTGATGATAATTCTGGTGAAGGAAGAGATTCTGGAAATAATTTGGGGGTTGTCAGGGATGCTACTATTGATCGAGTTGTTGCAAATAGTTCTGAAGAAGCTACAACTTTTAAGTCTAATAATGAAGAGAATCTAGAGAACAAAGACAAATTGATTGAGGCCGCTAGGTGGGGTGTTGGGAAAGATGGAGTGTTGGGTTCGCCTAATGTAGTTGCGGCTAAACAAGACAACTCCATTGCAGGAAACTCCAATAACGAATGGACTTTGGTCTCACATAAAAAAAAATGGTGTTTCTAAGTCCTCAAACAATCAGATTTTGCATCAAAACAATTCTACAGAGGTTGAGCTTGATAGAAGCAACATCGTAATTGAATGTACTCAATTCGACATGTTGCGAGATGAGAATGTTGGACAGCAAGAAAGGATACATGGTACAGATGAATTATCTACTGAATTTGGGAGTACTTTAGGCAAATTCCAACCTGTTACTGGTGTACTTCAGCACACACAAAATTCTGCCCAGTTTGACAAAGACGTTAACAATTTGGGTCTTGTTCCTCGAGAATTGAACAAGAATAGGGAGCATGTTGATCAACAAGTTGTTTTGACACATGAAAATGAGTTTATTGCTACAGAGGGGATAGCTGGTAAAGAAATCAGTCCAAATACACCTATCAGGGTTGTTTCGAATCCAGAGGAAGCTAAAAATGGTTTGAATGTTTCTAAAGAAAAACAAAAGGAAATGAGTGCTTCTAATGGGCCGATTTAGTTGAGGAAGAGGAAAACATTACATCACCTCCTATGAGTAAGTTAAGCCCTCAAGCACCTGAATTTGTGCCTACAAGTAAGGCAAATTCATCTATGGCAATGACAGTTGATAGCTTTAAAAAGAGTTTGGCCATGAACACCAAAGATATTGGAGTATTGGCTGAGAGTCATGCTCCAAAAGTTATAGTTTCAGGAATTAGTCCAACTGTAGGTTATGATATTGACTTGGGAACAGACATGTCCGATGGGGATGATGAGGAAGAGATGTTGGACGTATGCTTTGATAAGGTGGCCAAAGAAGGGGATCTCTCACCAAGGCAACAAAGAAGTGGAAGCAACAAAATTAAAAAAAAAAACAAAAAACAAAAAACAAAAAACAAAAAAGGCACATGGAACACAGTTGGGATGGTAAGGTGACTGAAGAATTTGTTCTAAGGCACCTACCAATATGACTAGCAAAGCAAAGTCATATGACAGTGTCAACAACTTTAACAAGATCCAATAAATCCAAGAAGAATTGATGAACTATCAAGTGTTTTTGGACAGAGTTGAAGAAGAAGATAAGAAGAAAATACCTCAAGTTACTTTTGACGGGCAAACTATCTTTTTTAGTTCATACATATATAAATTGAAGTTTGAGGCTAATAACTCAATCTTATTCTTGACTTTTATATTCTTGCATTACTTAAGTATCTTCATTTGTAATATCATTATAGAGAATACTATAAACTCTACGATGATCATAGAATACCTAGTTTTCTCTAGCTCTTTTTT
>JAJOOR010012088.1:0-47114 GCA_036250505.1 Solanum acaule
CCCCCGTCATTCAAGTCACTGTCTCAAATCCCAAAAGAAAACCCCAAACTCCTCTAAAATAATCTCTGTAGAAGGAAAAAGAAGAAAGACGAGATTGAAGCTATGTCAAGGTCAAGTCTCCCAATCTTCAAGCTTTTGTGGCCTTTGTGACTAAGGTATGATGGATTTTCATCCATGGGATCCTTCCTCCCATGGAGTCCCCTAAAATTCCCCAATTCTAGTTAAGGTTTCTTGCAATGTTGTGGGTTATGATGAATGTGGATCCAAATAGTTGTATTATGATTTTTTACGGTAGAATTGATAGTAATACATGTTTTGAGGATGAAATTACATGTACCCATGCCTATTTTATGATTTGACCTAGAATTGATAAAATTGGGTTGATGCCATGAAGGGAAACTTTATGAGTATAGATATCTCCTTATAGGATTGATGAATTATGATATTAATTTCTTGAGATTAGATAATGAATGATGATCATGAAATGTAGTGCTTGCGGAGTAAATCCTAGACTATGAATTGTTGATTGTTGATGTTATGGTGGGGAAGAGATACTTCCCACAATGAATTGCTAAGCATGATTGAATGAATGTGAAAGGTTTAATCACATAAATGATTCTAGGTTGAAAGGAGTGCTGACCTAAAATTAATCTAGACTAAAATGCTAAATGAATGATGAGGGTAGAGGTGAATAGCCTTGATCTCTATATTGGAGGATAGGTGGTGATTTCCCATACTCCTTGGAATTGAACAAGAGGTGATTCCCCATGTTCTTACTATGATGAATGGACATGGAGGTGAGTACCTATGATCCTTATGAAATGATGTGGAGGTGAGTACCAGTGTCATATGATGTGATTTTGGAGGCGAGTACCTATAATCTTAAAGTAAGTAACGCAAGAGGCGAATACCCATTAGCCTATATAAACTAGGCATAGAGGTGAATTGCCATGTCTTTAAATGTAAGTATGAATGAATATAAATATGTTATGAAGATTTTTTACCTGGAGCGTTGCTAGATATGCCTTCCATGATGGAAGCTTGACTAGAGGTGGATGATCCAAGTTTTGGCTAAGGTTAAATGAGCTTACTTAAGGAAGTATTTATCTCTCGTTATGATGATTATTATGTCTTGATTATACTTATGCCTTATGTCATATGTTGACTAATGCTTATGTTCATGTTGTTTATGCTAGCCATCATATTTAGTACATCTTTGTACTAACACATACTCTTCCCTACATTCTTATTAAATGTAGGGTCCTACGCTCTCAATTCACACACTTGTGGCTAGATTCATAGTTGATCAAGGGAGTGAAGCTTTGGTGAGTCCTCATTCTATTCGAGGATTGGATCACCCCTTTATCTCTTTTATGTCTTTCTTTTCATGTTGGAATATTGTATGGGCTATGTCCCAATATCTTTTATCTCTTATGTTAGATGGTTTGAAACAATGTTGTTAGACTTCAATTCATTTTATAAAAGCCTTCGATTATTGAAAATGTTTTAAATTTTTGTACCATTTTCTAATGCTTTATGTTATGATATGCTAAGTGGCTTGTATGAGGCCTCTCGAGGTTTTATACACCTTGTTACATCTAGGGGGTACCCATGGGTCGTGACAAACTTTGTAATTAGAGAACAAGGTTTAGAATGGTTCGAGGATGTCCCAAACCACATCTAGTAGAGTCTTGTTCATAAGTATAAAGCATGCCACATTTATTAATTAGAAGCTAGTATTTAGGAAACTTCAGTTCTTCATTTCTGTAGGTCATGCCATGGAGTTTAACTCTATAAGGTCTTTCTCTAAAATCCTTACCCGATGGTTTTCAAGATATGAATACTAGAAGGGATAATGCTAGAAGGATGGAGGGAGGCAATGTTGATCATTATATTCCTGCTCATGTTCTTCCCCAAGCTCTTCCTCATGCTATCATTGACCCATTGAGTGAGAATGTAACAAATACGGAGTTTAGGTCGGCTTTCTAAGTGTTGTCTCAAGCCGTGATGGCTTAAGCCAATAGAGAGAGGTGGTAGCCTCGTGAAACCAAATGTGGGTACGGCGGGGGCAAGAGTAAGGGATTTTACAAGGATGAACCCTCTCGAATTTTATGGCTCCAAAGTTGAGGAAGACCCTCAATAGTTTATCAATGATATCTACAGGATACTTGCTATTATGGGAGTGACTCCAATAGAGAAGGCTGAATTGGCCGCTTACCAATTCAAATGGGTTGCTTAGATTTGGTTCAATCAGTGGAAAGATGCAAGGTCGGTGGAAGTGGGTCCAATAGAATGGGAAAGGTTCAAAAGTGCTTTTCTTGACAGAGTATTCCCTCTTGAGATGAGAGAGGCCAAGGTACTTGAGTTCATCAACCTTAAGAAAGGAAATATGAGTGTAAGAGAGTATACTTTGAGGTTCACTCAACTATCAAAATATTCTTCTTCCATTGTGGCGGATCGTAGGGCCAAGATGAGTAAGTTTGTGTTAGGTGTGTCTGACATGGTAGTCAATGAGTGCCGCACTGCTATGCTTGTCCATGACATATACTTTGCTTGCCTTATGGTGCATGCCTAACAAATTGAGGAAGAAAAGCACAAGGAAAGATCTAAAGAGGAAAAAAGAGCAAGAGTGGACAATGGTAACTATTCACATCATAGGTCCAGTGGATGGGGTCGATCAAGGTTCCAGCAAAAGTTCTTCGGGCAAGGTTCTACAAATGCTCCTCCGAGGACAAGTAACGAGAGGGTGTCTCATCCCAAATCTCAAGGAGATGGTAATAGGCCTTCAATGCCTACTTGTGCTAAATGTAGGAGAAATCATGAAGAGAAGTATCTAGCGGTCTATAATGCTTGCTTCGGGTGTGGTAAAATAGATCATAAGATAAGGAACTACCCTTCTGTTCCTAAAAATAATGTAGACACTTGTCAAAGGGGTCAACCCTACCCTTTGTCTGGTCCAAGTGGCTAAAGTGGAAATGCTCCTAAGCAAAGCCGTTTTTATGCTTTCCAAACTAGAGGTGATTAAGAGAGTTTCCCGGATGTGGTGATGGGTATGTTAAATTTTTTTCATATAGGTGTGTATGCTTTACTTGATCCAGGGGAAACTTTGTCCTTTGTGACCCCTTATATTGCTATGAAGTTTGATGTACTCCCCGAAGTGTTGTTAGAACCTTTCTTTGTTTCTATCCCGGTTGGTGATTTTGTGGTGGCTAAAAGAGTCTATAAGAGATGTCCCGTTTACTTATCCCATAGAGTCACTATAATAGATTTGGTGGAACATGATATGATTGAATTCATATTATTTTGGGCATGGATTGGTTGCATTGTTGTTATGCCTTGATTGTAGGACTACATTGGTCAAGTTTCAATTTTCAAATGAGCCTATCCTTGAGTGGAAGGGGGAAAATTCTATGCCTAGAGGTCAATTGTTTTCTTACCTAAAAGCTAGGAAAATGATTTCTAAGGGGTGTATCTATCATATAGTGAGGGTGAGGGATGTGGAGTCTGAAACACCTAGTCATGAGTTGGTCCATGTGGAAAAAGTGTTTTTGGAAGTTTTCCCTGATGACTTACCCGATATTCCTCCCAAAAGGGAAATAAACTTTGGAATTGACCTTCTCCCGGATACACAACCTATTTCTATTCCTCATTATAGAATGGCTCCGGCGAAACTTAAGGAGTTAAAGAATCAATCGAGGGATTTGTTGGATAAAGGTTTCATCCGACCTAGTATCTCTCCATGCGGTGTTCCGGTTTGTTTGTTAGGAAGAAGGATGGTTCACTCCGTATGTGCATTGATTATCGGCAATTGAACAAAATGACCATTAAGAATAAGTATCCTATTTCGAGAATAGATGACCTATTTGATCAACTTCAAGGGGCAAGTTATTTCTCAAAAATTGATCTCCGATAGGGGTATCACCAATTGAGGGTGAAAGAAGAAGATATTCCGAAGACAACCTTTAGAACCCGATATGGTCATTATCAGTTTTTGGTTATGTCCTTTGGTTTGACTAATGCCCCAGCGGCATTTATGGACTTCATGAATATGGTGGTTAGACAATACCTTGATATGTTCATAATTGTGTTCATTGATGATATTTTAATTTATTCAAGGAGCGAGGATGATCACATTAATCATTTGAGGATTGTGTTGAAAATCCTTACGGAAAGACAACATTTTGCTAAGTTTAGAAAATGTGAATTTTGGCTAAAGTTCGTTGCTTTCCTAGGCCACATTGTTTCAAGTAAGGGTATTGAGGTAGATCCTATGAAGACTGATGCAGTCAAGAGTTGGACTAGACCTATATCACCGACAGACATTAAAAGCTTCTTGGGTTTGACCGGTTATTATAGAAAATTTGTTGAGTGGTTTTCCTCCATAGCTTATCCTTAGACAACTTTGACTCAAAAGAAGGCCATGTTTATATTGTCCGAAGCTTGTGAAAAAGTTTCCAAGAGTTGAAAGATAGACTCACTTCCACTCCGGTGTTGACCTTACCGTTGGGTACAGATGGCTTTGTGGTATATTATGATGCCTCCAGAGTTGGTTTGGGATGTGTGCTTATGCAAAACGGTAAGGTGATTGCCTATGCTTCAAGACAACTAAAGGGTGAGCCCTAGTCCTATATCCTAACACTCAGCTCGAGAGAGTAAGTGGGGTAAGGCGTAGGCTGGTCTTCATACGGCAAATGGGTGTCCGAGAGGAACACATTTGAAACAGGGTACGTTGCCCAAGAGGGAACTTATTTCCATTTAAAGCTTAACCTAGTCACTATTATCTTACAAATTTCCGATCAAAAACATGTGCCTAACTACTTATCTCAACTTGTATTGCGGTCACACCCCAAGAACTCTTCCCCATACTTGATTTTCTTGTTGTTTTAGTTGTTTCTACTACTTGTGACGAAACCCCTAATTGATATTTGACACGTTCATGTCACCCCCCATCAATTTACTATGTTTTTAATCGTTAATGTCTTTAGCAACGACTAATTATAACTAAATTTTATTTTTCTATTAATTCTCAAAACCACTCCCTTGGGACACGACCCCAACCCTTGGTTGGGTTACTATATTATTAACGATTGTAGACACTCGTACTGTAGGTTAGTGTAGTTGGTCACAATAAGCATCAAAATGGCGCTGCTGCCGAGGAGTGGTGTCACGTGAAGATGTAGATTTCTAGAGTTTTTGTTCTTTTTAGTGTGGTTTTTACTAATTTTACTTTTTGTTTTATTTTTCTTTGTTTATTGTTTGTGTATGCAGGTCCTCTGAGAATTACAGAGGGAGTGGGTGGCAAGCCAGTTGAGGCAGATCAAGAAGTCGAGGGTGACTTCACACTAGCTGCACTGGTATCTGAACTAAATAACTTGACCACCAAAATATTTGAGGTGGAAAACTAGTGCAAAGGCCAAGGGAGGTACATACCTCCTCATGCGCGGAAGAAGTCTAGAGATGATGAGAAAAGTCATGTTGAGGACACACTTCAAATCATTCTCCAAAAGATCACCGATCAAGATCGAGTGTAGGACGAAATGAGAGAGAATGTAGAAGCATTGAATCAATTGTTTGGATCTCATGCTAGATCAATCCAGCACAACAAATCACTTCTGATGTTTGCAATGCCTCAACTCCATCCAAATGATATATTGGGGTTACCTAGTAAAACTAGGCCTAGCTCCAATAACAGAGAGTGATGCAGGACCTACGTCGAGCCATGACTTTAAATAAGGCGCTTCTTGGGAGGCAACCCAAGGTCGTAAATGTAGGATTTTACTTTTATAAATAATAGTGTGTTGTTTGTACAGATTGAGGAAGGAAAGTGCTTGAAAAGATGTATGGTGGCGAGTAACAGGTCCTTTTGGCGAATCACTGACAAGATCGGCGTACCCAATCATTCCCGTCATTTGACTCAATACACCTTAGATGTTGAGTCTGTAAAACTCGACGGAGTGAGAATTTTGTCGGCGTATCGCCAACCCAGTAGGCGATCTCAATGAAGACCGCCGATGTGATTCCCACATGAACTAAAAATACTGATATAATTAGTGAGGTAAGTAGACATTCGACACTTTGCCAAGTGATTGGGCGAATTCGACTAACATCGTCGAATAAGCAGAAGCTGGACGGTCACTAGCCACAGGTTTAAAAGTTCCATTTTATTCACTTTCTTTCACTTTTTCCATCTTCACAAACTCACACTTGCACTCTAGTAGTTATATTTTTGAACTTTTAGAGTATTTTAAGTTTTGGATTGTGCTCAGATTTGGAACGCATTGCCGCCTAGCACGTCAGTACTATCTAAATTGGCACCAAAAGATGGTAATCGAACCCCTCAGTTATTTTATCAAAATTTGTACTCATTTACATAACGATTGATAGTATAAAATATCTGATGAGTCTCTGAGTTACTGGGATTGCATATATTATCGATTATGACTTGGTACTTTCTGTATGATTTGAGGGACTACCACTTAACTATGCTTTGAATTGAATTGTTACATGGTGGGAATAGAAGTTTCTGCGGGTCGTCTTTGAAATTCAGTTATATAAGCTTAAGTTGTATTATCTGGGGTTGTGGGGTGAAATTTGAAAGGCTGGGTTGAAAATAGACACTTTGAGCTGATCAGCGAGATGAACAAAATTCGCCGAACTGCTCTGTAGTTCGCCTAATGTCCCCATTTAGCCTTTAACTGAATACTTTATGTATTATTTAATCTGTTACTTTTGGCAGTAAGTTTAATTCGCAAAATGTACTCGGCCACTTGCCTAAAGATCCCTTGTTCGCCCTTTGTTTGCGCCCTTGTATCATTTGTACATCATTTTCAACGATTAGCCTAACAGGATAAGCACTTCGCAAACTAGCTTGGCGAAGCGATTCCACACTCAAAAACACCCTTTTGCTCCTGTTTGAATTACTATCTAACTTATCCTCGATGTCTCTACAGAAATGGCTAGACCAAAAGTCGCAGGGAGAAATGATCCACCTTGGCACATAAGAGCACGAGAGTTTAAAAACGATGAAAATAAAGCAGAGCTAGCCAAACAAAGGAAATATACCAAGGAAGCCAGGGTAAAAAGATGAATTCCCATTGACCCTAATGTGCCTCCATGGGCTCGAAGTTTAGTTAATGCAATACGGGCTTTCGAAGCAGCTCATGAGATAGATTAGATGATTGCAACTAATCTTGCTGCAGAGGCCGAGGCCAAGGCAAAGGCAAACAATGAGTACCAAGACAACAATACTCTGGGGACTATTGTTTTACTTCAGGGAGATGCATTGGGAACTGATGCCCCGGCAGATAGAGAGATTTCATAGACAGGACCCTTTTTTACCTCTCTCCTTGTCTTATCTTTCTTTAACTCTAGATACTATCATTATTTGCATTTCAGGACGAACGCTGTTATTTGTGGTGGGGTGAGGCCCACCTTGTTTTGCTTATTTTGAATACTTGTGTTTTGTTGTACATTTGGGTTGTCTGTTTTTAGTTATGTTTTTAAAACTGCTTTGTGATTGTTTGAGATTATGTCTCTCTTTTGGGTTTAATTGAAAAATAATTTGACCCTTTCGAAAAATGAGCAAAAATTTTCGCCACCTCTTATGTTGAAAGTGGCTGTTCTTGTACAAATTCAAGTCTCAGTTTCGATCAATACCGATGACTTAAATAGTGCTCTCAATCAAACAAACATGAATGTGCGGCTACGACGAGAACACATGAAGTTGCATAGACAATATGTGAACTCTTTGCATCTCGTTGTGATTAGCCATTTCTCAAATTGATTCTCTTGTAATGACCGTTGCACACTAGTGAAAGTGTGTAGTGTTGTTTGACTTAAGTGTCGATGCCTTGTGTGATGAGCCTACTTTGAACCTTGCATGAATAAACCTAGAATTTGCCTCGTTAGTCTGATAGATTTAGTAAGGTGTGCTCTTGAGATGATCTTAGGAAACTTTTGAAGACTGTGAGCCAATTTCACATATACCTTTTTTGTGGTCTACCCGTGATCGTGTGAAACTCTTTTGAACACCCCTTGAGCCTTACCCTTCTTACCCGTGATCGTGTGAAACTCTTTCGAACACCCCTTGAGCCTTACCCTTCTTTGGAAGAGCCTTGATGAACCCTAGACCTTACTTGACCCACTACCTATAATCCTCTTAATTTGTGATTTAGTGAATAGCCAACTTAGACCAAAACCCTAAATTGGGGTGTGGTGAAAAGGAGAGAGAAAAGTCAAGAAGTGCATGAAAAGTCTCCCTCAATCCCATGGTATTGCAAAATAGAATGGAAACCCTTAAAAAATGTAGAATAAAAGTGCAATAGGAATTGGGTTTCCAAGCAATACATGGAGAGTGAATAAGAGAATGACTTAGAAGCATTAGAGGAAAAAAGTGGTAAGAAAAAGGAAAAGGACATTTTGAGAACACCACACCTCACAAGGATGAAGAAGTCACTGAGCCTAAATGACCATACCTTTACACTCAGCCCCATTACAAGTCTTGTGAAGACTTTTTTGATCTTGAGTAAGCCTATTAAAAAGTTGATTGGAAAATAAGGGCAAACCTATGGGTGAAAACATGCATTGTGTTCCTCTTTTTGAGTGTGAGAGTTGCATCTGATTCCTGATCTTAAATTGATTAACCTATAGGTGTGAATATGGAATCATTCCTTGTGTAAGGGCATTTAGATACTTTTTGTTGAACTTGAACTTGCACAAGTAGAATGTATTGCGAGCATGAGAATTTTTTGTAGTGGTGTGTCACAGCTTGAATCTTTGAGTGCACAGTTGATTTTTGCATAAATAATATGAGTCTTGTTGTATATGTTATTAATTAAGTCTTGTGTAGAACTATTTGAGACACCTTATTGAATGGGTGAACTTGAGTTTGCTTGAGGACAAGCAAAAATGTAAGTTGGGGGTGTTGATGAGTCCACAAATTGGACTCATTTAAGGCTTTATTTTGTTTAGAAATAGTGTCCTCAAATGCTTATTTTGTCTCAATATATGATGAAAACTCTTAAGTTTCAGGTATTTGAAGTTTTAGTTGAAGAATGGACACTTAGGCACAAAAGGGAACAAAAAGGATGAAAAGAACGAAGAAGCTGAAGCCTGAGCATCGTCAAACACACTTGGTGATTTGCAGAAGGGACGTATTCTTCCTTTTGTTCAAGTACGCGAAGCCCTGAAGGAGCAGGATCAAAAAGGTGATGAAAGGAGCAGTCGGCGTTCCATTGAATTGATCTGCGAAGCAGTACTATGTCACCCAATGACACAGAACACGACGATGTTGAAGGCTAGTGCAGGACGGCGACGAACTGCACCAAAGGGTGAATCACCGAGTTAATCGGTGATTTCGACTAACCTCACCGAATGATCCACCAACACTATTTTCTAAAGTCTATAAATACTAAACTTATTATTCATTTTAGGGAGTCGAACATTTATTTTAATTTCCATAATAGAATAGTACTTTTTGGGATATTTTCTCTCAAGTTTGGAGAGGGTTTTTGAGAGACTTGAAGAAAGAGGACTTCATCTTCCCCAAGTTGGAAGTGGGTCTTCTCCATTCTTATTCCTTTGCTTAAATGAAGGTTTAATTTCATATACCCACTTGATTTTACTATCATATAGGTGTATTTTGTTATTTCTTGATGTGTCGCTAAACCCCCATACTTGGGGTGTGATTTAGCAAATATGTGTTGATATTATTGTTGGGTCTTGCTTGCTGATAGGCTAGATTTAGTTTAATGGTGATTTCACCTAGTGGTTGTGGTTTAATCTAAAGGGTTTGTAGTTGCAAATACAAAGCCACCCATGTGTTTTCGGCTTGCCCGAGAGGGAGGTCGCGAAATCAAGACCACTAGACTGATGGCCTAAGGAGTGGGTCGACATGAGGTTCAGCCCGAGAGGGTGACCCCTAGTCCCATATCATAACACTCAGCTCGAGAGAGTGAGTAGGGTAAGGGGTAGGCTGGTCTTCATGCGGCAAATCGGTGTCCGAGAGGAACACATTTGAAACGGGGTAAGTTGCCTGAGAGAGAACTTATTTCCATTTAAAGCTTAGCCTAGTCACTATTATCTTACAAATTTCCTATCAAAAACATGTGCCCAACTACTTATCTCAACTTGTATTGTGGTCACACCCCAAGAACTCTTCCCCATACTTAATTTTCTTGTTATTTTAGTTGTTTCTATTACTTGTGACAAAACCCCCAATAGATATTTGACACTTTCGTGTCACCCCCGTCAATTTACTATGTTTTTAATCATTAATGTCTTTAACTACGACTAATTAGAACTAAATTTTATTTTTCCATTAATTCTCAAAACTATTCCCTTGGAACACAACCCCAACCCTCGGTTGGGTTACTATATTATCGATGATCGTAGACACTCATACCGTAGGTTAGTGTCATTGGTCATGATAAGCATCAGGTAGCGCATATGGCTTCAACTACTGAAGGAATATGATATATCTATCTTGTATAACCCAGGAAAGGCCAATGTGGTGGTCGATGATTTAGTAGAAAGACATCTAGCATGGGAAGTCTTGCTGCTATTAGGGTAGAGGAGAGACCATTAGCTAGAGATGTTCAGAGGCTAGCCAACATTCTTTTCCGGTTACACATTTCTAAGGAGACGGGTGGTTTGATTTCTTTTATTTAGGCTCATTTTTCCTTGGTTGTGCAAATTAATGAGAACTAGTTTGATGACGAAAAGCTATGTATCATTCTAGACAAGGTGATGATAGGGGAAGCAAAGGAGGTTGTCCTTGAATCCAATGATGTCTTTCGGATTGGAGGCAGGATTTGAGAGGCCAAGGTGGGCGAGTTGGTTAGACTAATTCTTGAGGAGGCCCATTGTTCCCGATATTCCATCCATCTTGGTGTGGCAGAGATGTATCATGACCTTAACCAACACAATTTGTAATGTTGTAGTAGGATGAATATTACCAATTTTTTTTGAGGTGGTTGACTTTGCAACATGTCAAGTGCGAGCACCAGCGACCTAGATGTATATCTCAGAGGATGCCTATTCCTACTTGGAAGTGGGAGTATATCACTATGGACATTGTCATGGGCCTACCTACCACGGTGGGTGGTTGTTGATAGGTTAACCAAGTCCACCTATTTTATCCTAGTTCAAGTGAGGTATACTACAAAGAAGTTAGTCGAGCATTATAGTAGTTCAATTGTGCGACTACATGGAGTCCCTATTTCTATTGTCTCTGGTCGAGGTCCCTTGTTCACTTTCCATTTCTTGAAGTCATTGCAAAATAGTTTGGGTACTCGGTTATTTATGAGTACAACTTTTCATCCTTAGACTGATGGTCAGTCCGAGTAGACGATTCAAGTGCGGGAGGACATGCTTCGAGATTGTGTTATTAATTTTGGTGCTATATGGGAACAAAATTTTCCCATTGCACAATTTTCCCATAACATCAGTCATCATTCTAGTATTTAGATGGCCCATTTTGAGGCGTTGTATGAATGACGGTGTAGAACTCTGACCGGATAGGTTGATTCAGCTAAGATGGATTTATTAGATATAGACTTGCGTAGATTTGCAATGGAGCAAGTTCGTATGATCTAGGTTATACTATTGACAGTCTAGAGTCGATAGAAATGCTATGTGGATCAGAGGGTTTGATAGTTTCTATTCATGGAGGTTTATCATGTTTAGCGTCGATTGTCACCCATGAAAGGCGTGAGGAGGTTCAGAAAAAAGGGCAAGCTTAGCCCTAGATTCATTGAACCCTTTGTGATTTTGAGAAATGTGGGAGAGGTAGCCTTTAATTTGGCTTTTCCATCTAGTTTGTCAGTTGTGCATCCCGTGTTTCATGTTTCCATGCTTTGAAATTACGTGATGAGTCCCATGTACTTTCCCTTGATTGAGTTGAGTTGGGTCCAAACTTATGTTTTGAGGATGATCCTATAGCCATTTTGGATAGGCATGTCCGGAAGTTTAGGACCAAATATATTGCTCCAGTGAAGGTGCATTGGAATCATCATTCAGTTGGTGAGGCGACTTGGGAGAAAGATTCAGATATACATGCCAGATATTGTTAGATTTTTGAAGCTTTAGGTACTTTCTTTTGCTTGATGTTCGAGGACAAACACAGTCTCTAATGGTGATGAATGTAATGACGAGATCAAACATTTTTTAAAGTTTTATTAAATTACTACTATTCCCTCCCTTTATCAACCACGAGTCTTTAACGGTTGAGTTTGAGAAGTTGGTTGTGAACTTTAACTTAAAAGTTAAGATTTTTGTAAGTTTGTGATTATTAAAGGCAATGTTGTTAAGAACATTGTTTTTAGGGTCTTTTGGAGTTTTGATTGTCAGATTGTAATTTCGTATATTCCATCAGTCCCGAAATGTGAAATCAGAGTAGTGCAAGTTGTCGATTTTAGATTTGGATTTTTTTTTGACAATTTGACATCTTACATTATGAATATGTGGAAATTTAGCTTTTGGATTGACTGTGGTCACATTCGCGGTTCGAATTCTCAAATCGGAGTTCTGAGAGTTTTATTGGATTTGGGGGATTATTTTAAGCCTAGGTGAGGTCTTGGTTGATTTTTGAGAGGTCCCATGTTTTTTAGCCTTTTTAAGCATAAGTTAGTTTCTTGTGGTTTTCACGAATGTCAGGTCAAGGAGATTCAAATTCGTGTTTTGACGGTTCCATTGAGTCCACAAGGTTGAGTATAATTGATTAGAATATGTGGTTTGTGTGTATGGGGTTCCGAATGAATCTCGAGGATCCTTTCGATGATTTTTTGTTGGCTAATATTATTTCTGGAGCTGTAGTGTCCGCTTAAGCGCAACCTGGTTCACTTTAGCAATTGACAAGTCCTAAGGTACACCCTATTCATAACATGGCGTATAGGACCCTGAGAGACCTTACACCATCCACTT
Organism: Solanum acaule; assembly: GCA_036250505.1. Classification (NCBI taxonomy): domain Eukaryota; kingdom Viridiplantae; phylum Streptophyta; class Magnoliopsida; order Solanales; family Solanaceae; genus Solanum; species Solanum acaule. The sequence continues at coordinate 12,922 of JAJOOR010012088.1, forward strand.
ATCATGCGTCATACAAGATTATATAATTTCAAGAGTTTGACAAAAGCGGAAGCCTAACATAAGTCTCAAAGCCATCTAGTACATCATAAGGAAAATGATTGGGATGTATCCCATACATCACATACAAGTTTTGAAAAAAAAGACATAAAGATTAGATCCTCAGTCCTTGGAACATGAGGACTCACCAATCTTCTTAAACTTAATAATATAAACTAGCTATGAGTGTGCTCAATTGAAGCGTCGGACCGTACATTAGTGAAACAATGTAGGCTCAAGTATGCATTAGTACATGGAATGTACTAAGTACAATAGCAATCCATAAAATTTATGAAACCATGCTAAAAAGGACTTTACATGACATGCAATGACCATCTAAATCATAAAATAACAAGAGATAAATCGTAATCATTTTCAATGCAAGCTAAACTTTTTTTAAACATATTTGAGATACTTCTAGATGTAACATTAGTTCGGTACTGTGGGAAGTTTTCTATTAACTGATATAAAACATGTGAGCTATAACATGGAATCTGGTATCTATTCCACACTGAAAAAGTGATGCCCTTACTTGCCGAGGTAAGAACCATAAACTTTAGCTAAAGTTGATCCACTAGCTAAAGCCTAACCAACACAAACCTATGGTGGCATATGCTTATGGGATATGAGTAATTGCCACTTATCAACGCGGTGCTAAGCATAAATTCCACGAAATTGTCATTAGTCATATTAATCTTATTGTCCATGAAAAGGCACAATGAAGTGGCCAATCCAAGATAGAGTTAATTAGAATTAAGTAAGAAAACCTTTAAGCCCTATGAATCCTTTATCTGAGAAAACCCTTTCACATTCATGTAGGGAGTAGTATGTGAGAAATCCTTTCACAACAACGACAACATCATCGATGCTTCACTCTCAAAGTAACCATAAATCATTTATGTAAATGTCATAAAGAAACATGCATGCCTTCATAAATTCATGTTTCATAGTTCAAAAATCTAATCATATGATTATACTCTAGAAATTATAGACTATGCATGGGTTCATGGAATTCAACTTTAAAACATTTAATTACTTCAAATCATACATAAAGAGACATAAAACAATCAATTAGATCATAATTTAAAGGAACCCATGAGATTGAAAAAAAACCTAACTTCAATTTGAGAATTCTAACTTGTAAATTTGGAGAATTTAGGAACTCTATGGAGGAAAGGACTCCATAGATGAATACGATCATATCTTGATTTCAAAAGCTCATAATCGATGGTGAATTTGGAGACTTGATCTTGAAACCCTACACTTCTTCTTCAAGCTGTAGAGAGAGAAATTTTGGGGGAAGAACTTGGATGGATTTGGGGAAATTTGAAGAATGATTTATAATATATAGATTTTAGGCTTAAAAAACTTATATATGGTCTAGGATTAGGTTCAAAATGATATAGTATTCATTATAAAAAATTAGGAAAAGAACCAAAATCCCTTAAAATAAAAGTTGTTGAACCGCATTAACGGTTCATACCTACAGTCCGTAGGTCCTACTACGGAATATCTTAGTCACTGTAGTGGGGTTCTGGGACTAAAATTTGACCCCCAAATGACGGGGCCCATGTACGGTTTGTATGTCTACCTTCAGGCTGTACATGGACACCAAAGGTCCTAACAATTTCCAAATATTATTACTTCATTTCCCTTTTCACCTATAGATGCCACCTCCATCAATGCTTTTACCAACCGTAAGTGGGAGACGTAGGTCACACCTACAACCCAAAAATTGCATTTGTTTTCAAATCCTAGATTTTCCAATATCTCCCTCTTGGAAACATTCATCCTGGAATGGGGCTCAAGATATCATAAGAATGGTAGGAAGAAGATTTAACATCCCAACATGAATGCACATATCCAAGGAGGAAAATCTTCTCTAAGCTAAAGCCTATCCAAAACATCATTTCATAAGGTCTATATGCAACTCATATTGAAATGCACATAACCATGGAGAAATCAATTAAGTTAACTAGTTTTCTCAAAAAAAATAATAATTCATGAAGATGCATAAATGAGGAACATGGAAATATCTAAGACACATGAAACCAAAAGAGTAAACCATGAGGAACTAAGTAGCTCAAGCTAGAGTAGGAACAATGGGAAAGATATGAGGATAATGGGACAACATATCTGCATTGGCCTCCTAAGTAGCACCCTCAACTATCAGGTTCCTCCAAAGAACCTTTATGGAAGAAACATCTTTGTTTCACAACTTCCGAACTTGCCGGTCCAAGATCTCAACTGGAACTTCTTCATAAGAAAGACTATCCTTTATATCAAGACTCTCCAATGGTACTATAGATGTCGAGTCACCAACACATTTCTTCAACAAGGGGACATGGAAAACGAGATTCACCGGTTGGAAGTCAATAGGCAAATCTAGTTCATAAGCAACTTTACCAATACTCTTCAAAATCTAATGGGCACCCACATAATGGGGACTACATTTCCCTTTCTTTCCAAATATCATCACACCTTTCATGAGTGAAATTTTCAAATTGACCCAATCATCTACATAAAACTCCATATCTCTCCTTCGAACATCAACATATGACTTTTATTGACTTTAAGCCATTTTCAACCTTTCTCTAATAAGTCAAACTTTCTCCATAGCCTCTTATACCAATTCAGGACCTATCAAAGTAAATTCACCCACTTCAAACCAACCTATAGAAAATATACACCTCCAACCATATAGAGCCTCAAATGGAGACATACATATGCTTGAATGATAGCTATTGTTGTATGTAAACTGAATAAAAGGCAATTGATCATCAAAATTACCCTTGAAGTCAATCAAAAAAACTCTCAACATATCTTCCACATTTTGGATTGTACGCTCCGCTTGCCCATCGATTTGAGGATGAAAAGTCGTACTAAGCTTAATAGGAGTACCAAGCCCTTTTTAGAAAGATTATCAAAACTGAGAAGTAAATTTGATACCACGATCAGAGATAATGGATACGGGTACTCCATGCAACCTAACAATCTCCCTTAGATACAACTTAGCATAGTGTTCCGCAGAATAAGAAACCTTGATGGGGATAAAATGAGCCGATTTTGTCGTATGGTCTACTATACCCCAAATAGAGTCATGTTGTCAACGGATGCGGGTTAAATCAACAATAAAGTCCAAATTCAAATATTCCCACTTCAAACTAGGAATATTGATATCTTGGGACAAACAACCACTACATAAAAATGATCTTTAGCGGCAATTAATTAACGACAATAGCTCAATTGCGCTTAATATGTATTTTTTGCGTCAAATATCACTCTTTGAATATGTCCTTAAAAACTTTAGGGACATTGAATCTAATGACACTTAAGTAATGCCGGTAAAGACATTAGCGCTCTTTATTAATGTTTGTATTTATTGCTGCTAATAGATATTTTTGTTGTAGTGAACCTCCCGGCTTTTGATGCTCAACTTTAACTTGTTGACATTTAGGAAACTTAGACACACATTCCACAATATCCTTCTTTATCCAATTCCACCAATAGACCTCCCACAAGTCACGATACATCTTGGTGGCTCTCGGTTGAATGGAATATCGAGAACTATAGGCTTTTGATAAGATTTTCTTTCTCAATTCATCTACATTGGGAACACACAAATGACCTTGATATCTAAGCACTTAATCTCCCTCTTGGGAGAATGCCTCAATGGACATTTTAAGAACAACATCCTTCAACTCAATCAAGATTGGTTCAAGACCTTGCTTTGCTTTCACTTCCGACGCAAAAGACAATTCAAAACCATTATGAACCATAGTACAACCTTTGGTTCAGTGAACCAACTAAACACCCAATCGGGCCAATCTATAAATATCACGAACAAACTCCTTCTTATCATCCTCAACATGAGAAACACTACCCACTGATAGCCTACTAAGAGCATCCATCACTACATTCACTTTCCCGGGGTGATAAAGGACACTCATGTCATAATCTTTTAGTAACTCAAGCAATCATCTTTGGCGAAGATTTAGATCCTTCTTTTTAACACAAAATGGAGACATATCTGGTTAGTGAAGAAATCAATGTGGACAACATATAAATAATTCCTCCAATTCATTAAACCAAACACAACCTCCGCTAGTTCTATGTCATGGGCAGGATAGTTATTGTTTTATGAATGTTATGTTTCCTTGAAGCATAGGCAATGACTTTTCCATTTCACACAAGGACACATCCTAACCCAATTCTTGAAGCATCAAAATAAACAACAAACCCATCGATTTATTTTGGTAAAGTCAACACCGGACCAGAGGTAAGACTATCTTTCAATTTCTGAAAACACTTTTAACAAGCTTCTGACGATAAGAATTTGACTTTCTTTTCGGTTAATGTCGTGATTGGAGAGACAACTGAAGAAAACCCTTCCACAAACCTTCTATAGTAACCAGATATACCAAAGAAACTTCTAATAGCTAAAGGGGATAGAGGTGTAGGCCAACTCTTAATTGTATCTGTCTTCTTAGGATCTACCTTAATACCATTTTTAGAAAAATGTGTGACCAAGAAAAGGCACAGACCTAACCAAAACAAGCATTTACTAAAATTTCCAAAGACTTGTTGGTCCTTAAGGAGTTGCAACAAAATCCTCAAATGATTGGTATTCTCATCTTCACTCCAAGATTAGATCAAGATCTCATCATAAATACGATCACGAACATGTCAATGTATTGTCTAAATAAGTTATTCAACAAATACATAAATGTGGCAGGAGCATTAGTCAACCCTAATGACATCACCAAAAACTCAAAGCGACCATATCGAGTCCAAAAATCCATTTTCGGAATATCATCTTCCTTCACCCTCAATTGGTGATAACTCGACCAAAGGGAAATCTTAGAGAAGTAACTTCATTCTTGAAGTTGTTCAAACAAGTCATTTATCCTCGTAAAAGAATAATTGTTCTTAATGGTAACCTTGTTCAACTGATGGTAGTCGATCCACATGCAAAGTGAACCATATTTATTTTGAACAAAAAAATACCGGAGCACCCTATATAGGGATACTCGATTGGATGAAACCCTTATCTTACAAATCTTTCAATTGCTCCTTTAATTACTTAAGTTCTACAAAAGCCATTCAGTAAAGAGGAATAAAGATAGGTTGCATATCTAAGAGTAGGTCAATAGCGAAGTCTATTTCCCTTTCGAGAGAAACAACGGCTAGATCATTGAGAAAAACTTCCAGAAACTCATTAACAACAGGGAGTGATGAGTCCACGATTTGGACTCATTTAGGGCTTTATTTTAATAAAATTATTGTCCTCAAATGCATATTTTGTCTCAATAACTGATGTAAATCCTTAGGTTTCAAGTATTTGGAGTTTGAGGCAAAGCATGGATACTACTTGGCAAAAAGGAACGAAACGGCTAAAAAGACGAAGAAAAAAAGGCCTGAGGATCGCCTAATACATTTGGCTAGTGGCCAAAAGGCCTTAACCTCACCCAAAGTTCTAGTGTGATGAGCCCTGAAGGAATAGATCAAATCGGTGATGAAAAGGGGCAGTCGGCGTGCCGCCGAACATTTCAACGAAGCAATCCTATATCGCGTAATGATTCAGAACGCAAAGATGCTGAAGGTAAGAGCTGGAAGGCGATGAAGCAGACCAAAGGACGGATCACCGAGTGCATCGGCGATCCCGACTAACTAATCCGAGTGATCCTTTGTAACACATTTTTTGACAACTATAAATACTAGTTTGAATTTTTATTTTAGTATGCAATTTCAGAAACAACATTTTATTTTCTAAGTTTTCGTCCAGCCGGGAAGTGGTGTTAGTTGAGAATTTGTAGTTAAGTAGGATTTTCATTCTTTTTAGTCGTAGTTTTACTTACTTAAGTTGTAGTTTTGAGCATGGCCGATAGAAATGGTGGCAATTTGGCTGAGACAAACCAATGAGTTAGAGGGACTTCATGTTAATTGCACTGGTAACTTAGCTGGACGATTTGGCCACTAAAATATCAAAGTAGAAGTCCACTGCAAAAGAAAAGGGAGGTACATACCCCTTCATGAGCGAAGAAAGTCTAGAGACAATGAGAACAGTCGTGTCGAGGATACACTACTAACCATTCTAAAAAAGATCACTGAGCAAGAAAGAATGCTGGAAGAGATGAAGGAGAATATTGAAGTGTTAAATCAGATGATTGGCTCTCACTTGAGATCTATCCAACTGATCGAAACCCTCATGAGCAATGTAGTGCCTCAGCTCCACCCAAATGAGCAATTGGGGTTACCTAGTAGAACTAGGAATAACCCCAATAATGGAGTTTGACTAAGGACTTGCATCGTGCCACGACGTTAACTAAGGTGCTTATTGGGACGCAACCCAAAGTTTTATCGCTTTAAATTGTTATTCTAGAAATAATGGTGTGTTGATTGTGCAGGTTTGAGTGTGGAAAGTGTTTGAAAAGTGCAAAATTGGCGAACAAATAATCCAGTTGGTGAATCGCCAAGTTGGTTGGCGTGCTCGACTTGTTCCGCCGTTTGGCTCAAAGTAATTTTAACTTGGAGCCTGTAATACTCGGTGAGCCCAGGAGCAACTTGGCGTGTCTCCAACTTGGTCGGCGATCGCGACATAGTCTGTCGTTTGGATCCCCACGTAAATTGGAGGTCATGTAAAACTCAGCGGGATAAATGACCATTCGACGTGTCACCTAGTAGCTCGGGGAATACGAATAATATCACCGAGTGGGCGAAAATTGGACGTCCTTAAAGAGATCAAAGGATTTAAATTTCAAACCCTTTAACTTTCCCTCACTTTTTATTTCCCAAACTCACACCCGCACTCTAGTTTCTATATTTCTTGCATTTTTTAGAGTATTATTAGTGTTGGTCTTTGCTCGGAGTTGGATTTCATTGCCACCTAACATTTCAAAGTAATTTAATCGGCACCAAAGGTTGGTCTTCCGAATCCCGAACTTAGGCTTTAGAAATTTATTCTCCTAAGCAAATGATATTATCGTATTTTCGTATGCTTGGCATCTCTGAAAAGATTAGATTGTTCAAACGCCTATTTTAATTCGAGCATCTTGCCCATTTTGTCTTGAATTTTGAAACCGTATGCTTGTGCGTTGAAATGATTAAATTTTGTGTGGTTGTGCTAGCATGTTGTTTCACTTGGCAAAATCGTGAGAAGTCTGACTATCCCGGTGTGATGGGTGTTATGAGTCTGAGGTTAATTGAACTAGTGCATGCTTTGATTTTATTTTTGGGGGTTGCGGGCTTGAATTAGAGAAAGTGGGTTAAAGGTAGGTACGTTGGGTTGACCTAACCAAACCATTTGGTGGTTCGCCTCATGTCCCATCTTACCTTTATTTTCATGCTAAATGGGTAGTTAAAGTCTGTAACTTTCGGCGAGAAGCCTGAGGTCGCCAAAAGCACTCGGCGACTCGCCGAAGGTAGTTTTGATTGCCCTTTGTCTGCACCCCTGAACCTTTTATACACTGTAACTTTTGACGAACTATCCCTTGCTCGCTGAATGGGATCAACGATTTGCCGAAAGGGTTTTCACTTTGCCAACTTGCCAAAATATTTGAGCCAACTCTTTCGGCGAGTTTGATTCAGCTTGCGAAGGTTATTCGGTGACTCGCCGAGTAGCTCGGTGAGTCCTTCTGCAACCACTCCTTTATGAAATTGATTAAGTATATCTAACTTTTCCCATTATGATTGTAGACATGGCTAGGTCTAAAGTTGCTGGGAGAAACCTGCCACGCCAAGGGAAAGCAAAGGCAATTATACTGAATGAGAATGCAGCTGCATCCAGGGGAAAAGCGACAAAATGGTCCACAACTGGTGGAAGAGGCAAAGGTAAAGGCAAGGATTCTGAGTTATCGGAAGCAAGCTTAGACAGCGAGGACATTTATGCTACCTACCTCACCCCATCTGAAGGTGAGTATGAGTATCAGGAGCCTCAAACTACAGAGTCTGAGGTTGATGAGCTTGTCATAGCAAAAAGGGCAGAGTTACGCTATAAAAAGAGGAGTGATCTATCTAGGATCAGGAATCCGTAGCCTACCACCCCTACTCCTCTAGTCCCGAAACTAGCAATGGTACTGGGACCTTCGGTACAGGGTCCTCTGCCCAAGTCAATGAATAGATTGAAGACTGAGGGGTTGAGGACGATCCTTGAGGAAAAACGTCTGTCCATAGATGGGGTTATCGACAGGTACACGGAGATAATGGATTGCCTGAAACTCCACAAGTTTCAAATCTTCACCAAACCCTTTGGTTATTATATTCCAAGCTGGGTTAGAGAGTTCTATAGTGCATGCGGTGCATTGATACCCCAGAGGAAGAAGCAAGCAACAACTTTCAAAGAAGTCGAGTACGTGGTTGTCAGAGGTAAGAACGTAACTTGTGACAGTGATGCTATCAACATATTCTTAGGGGTGTCCATGAGTATTAATGATATTGCCAGCACTTGATCAGAACAGAGAAGCTGGAGGAGATGAAAATATGTTTAGCCCCACTAATTTCATATGGTACTATGAAGTGGTTGGCAGAAGGGTCCCCAATTGAAAAGAAAGACCTGAACATTACTCCAAGATTATAGTTCAGTTTTATCAACAACATAATCATGCCATCCCAGAATGAGTCAATCCTTAACCCTGCTAAGGCTGCCTATCTAGGTTGCATCATAAAGGAAACCAGGATAAATTTGGGGATGATCATTACTTCAGAAATACTCATGTATGCAAAACAGTCCCAGACCTCACTTTCTTTCCAGGTATTGATCACCGAGTTGTGCAGACAAGCTCGGGTGCCTAGAGATTCCAAGAATGATGTGGAAGTGATTCCCACATCCTCTACCGATATCTGGTGGATCGAGGTAGAATATTGAAATGACCAAGCTGAACAGAAGAAGAAGGCAACCCCGGTGGATTTTTCCCCGGTTGTAGACATAAACTTATCGCCTGCAGAGGGATCTTTGCCTACTCCAACCCCTGGGCCTTCAGGTACTTCTTGTGCTGGATCTTCTGATGCCCCTAGTTGTTTTGTTGTTGTACTACCTCCTAGACCTGCTGCTGCTGCTGTCTCCTAGACTCCGATCACCCAGGCATCATTACTTCGAATGGGACAACTTGCCTATTCCACAGATCGTTCAGCAGCTAAACTCGAGTCCTCCATTCCTGATATGATTCAAGTTGCTTTGACTGCTGCTGTGAAACCATTGAGAAGCGACATTAATACCCTTACGGCGAGGACAACTGTATCTGAGCGTGGTCAAGGAGTCACGAGGAGATGACGGCTTTACAAGCTGCCATTGCTGAGCTGAGAAAATATGTGGACTACTTGAAATCCACCGATATGTCCATGGTATTTGGAAGAATGGAGATTCTAGAAGTGCCCGAGATTCCTCCAACTACCACCGGACATGAGGATAGAATGAAGCAGACAGCCAATCCTGAGTAAGAGGAAGAGACTGATGAGGAGATGCTTGAGGAGACTGAGGGAGCTGCAGATGAGGACCTAACGGAATCTGAAGCAGTCATGATAGATGCAGTTGTGCAGGCTTCCCTAGCAAATACACCGTTTGCTGTCTCTAGTAGAGCTGGCTCTTCTAAGGTGACTCCGGGCACTGAACCCCAAGTACAGATTGATACTGCAGGCATTGATGCCCAGATAGATGGAGTGACTAACTAGACAGGATCACCTCTTTACCTCCCTCTCTGTCTTACTTAATTTCATTTTCGGATATTTTTATGTGCATTTGAGGACAAATGTTTTTTTTTGTGGAGGGGTGAGGCCCACCTTTGAGTGACCTTTGGGCATATTAGTTTTGTTTATCTATTTGGGTCTTTGTGCTTAATAGTTTGTTGTACACTGCTTTTTGTGGAAGGTATGAGCTTGTGGCTCATCATTTTAGAATTGAAAATGATTTTTGACCCTTTCGAAAAAAAATTGTCACCTCTTGTATGTATTGACTGTCGTTGTTCTCTTGCAAATTTGAGTATCGGTTTTGATCAACACCGATGACTCGAATAGTGCTCATAATCGAACAAACATGAATGTGCGGCTACGATGAGGCCAAATGAAGTTGCATAGTCAATATGTGAACTCTTTGCATCTCGTTGTGACTAGCCAAGTATGAAATTGATTCTCTTGCAATGAACGTTGCACACTAGCGAGAGTGTGGAGTCTTGTTTGACTTTTGTGTCGATGCCTTGTGTGACAAGCTTAGTGTGAACCATGCATGATAACACCTAGAATTTGCCCTGTTGATCCGGTCGACAAAGTAAGGCTATCTCTTGATATGATCTTAGGCAATTTCGAAGAGTGTGAGCCAATTTGACAAATACCTCTTTTGTGTCCTACCTTGTGACTGTGTGAACCTCTTTTGAACACCCCTTGAGCCTTACCTTTCATTGGAAGAAACTTGATGAAAACATGACCTTTCTTAAATCCACTACCGTAATCCTCGTGATTTGTGGTTAATTGAGTAGCCAACTTAGGCCAAAATCCTAAGTTGGGGGGTGTGGCAATTAGAGAAGGCAAGTCAAGAAGTGCAAGAAAAGTCTCCTTTAACCTTTGGTTTTGAGAAAAATGGAACCCCTCCTTATAAAAAAAGGAAAGGAAAGAAATGAATGAAAAAGTTGTGGAATAAAGTACAAAAGAAATGGGGTTTCTGAACAATCCATGGAAAGTGAATAATGTAATGACTTATGAGCACTAAAGAAAATGATGAAAGAAGAGGAAAGGAAGAGTTGTGAGCACCACATTTCATGAGAATGAAAGTCACTGAGCCTAAATAACCATACCTTTGAACTCAGCCCCATTACAAGCCTTGAAAAGACCGTTATTATCTTGAGTGAGCTGAAACAATTGTTTATGGGAAAATACGGGCAAACCTATGGGTGAAAGCATGTATTGTGTTCTTCTTTGTGAGAGTGAGCGTTGCATTTGATTCTGGAACTTTAAATAATTAAACCATTGTGTGTGAATATGTAATCATTCTTTGTGTGAGGGCATTTGAATACCGTTGTTGAGCTCAAACTTGCATTTGAAGCAAGAATAGTGATCTTGAGAATCTTTGATAATGGTGTGTCACAACTTGAAACTTTGAGTGCACATCTGATCTTCGCATGAGTAAATTAAGTCTTGTCGTGCACATTCATGATTGAGTCTTGTCTAGCTCTGTTTGAGACATCCTTTTTGAACTGCTGAACTTGAGTTTTACTTGAGGACAAGAAAAAGTTTAAGTTGGGGATGTTGATGAGTCCACAATTTGGACTCATTTAAGGCTATATTTTAATAGAATTAGTGTCCTAAAATGCATATTTTGTCTCAATAATTGATGTAAATCCTTAGGTTTCAGGTATTTGGAGTTTGAGGCAAGGCATGGATACTACTTGGCAAAAAGCAACAAAACGGCTGAAAAGACGAAGAAAAGAAGGCCTGAGGATCACCTAATGCATTCAGCGAGTCGCCGAAAGGCCTTAACCTCACCCAAAGTTCTAGTGTGCTAAGCCCTGAAGAAAAAAGATCAAGTCAGCAATGAAAAGGAGTTGTCGACATGACGTCGAACAGTTCTGTGAAGCAGTACTGTATCGCCCAATGATTCAGAACACGAAGATGCTGAAGGCAAGAGCTGAAAGGCTATGAAGCAGACCAAAGGACGGATCGTCGAGTGCATTGGCGATCCCGACTAACTGCGCCGAGTGATCCTTCGCAACACATTTTTTGACAACTATAAATACTAGTTTGAATTTTTATTTTAGTATGCAATTTCACATACAACATTTTATTTTCTAAGTTTTCAAGTACGGAATATTTTTGCTTAGATTTTGAAGATTTGAAGACTTCGAATTCCAAGAAATTGGAAGTGGGTGTTGAAGATTCTTCATCTTAGACTCTTTTAAAGTGAATATAAATCATACTAGTTTATGTTACTTCGATTTGGTATCATTTTCTTTCTTTTTTCTATGTCTAGCTAAAACCCCAATTCTTGGGGTGTGATTTTGTTAATATAGATTAAATTTACTGTTGGGTGTTGCTTATTGTTGGTATATTCGCTGTTTAAATGTGATTTCGTTTAGTAGTTGTGTTTGAACTTAATGAGATTGTAGTTGCAAATACGATTTCATCTTATTGTTTTTGGCTTGCTCTAGAGAAAGGTTTTAAAACTAAGACTACTAAATCGATAGCCGATGGTTATTGGGTCGTCATGGGTTCAGTTCGAGAGAGTATATACTAGGCCCTCTCCCACACTTTCAACTCAAGAGAGTGAACGGGCTAAGGTGGAGGTTATGCTTAAAAGCGGCAACTCGGTGTTCGAGAGAAACCAAGTTTATTCGGGGTAAGATGCTCGAGAGAGAATTTGCCCCACTAAAGTCTAGCCTAGTTAGAAATATTCAGCGATGTACTATCAATGACATTCACCCGATAGTGTCTTTTATCCCATATTCCTATCACATCCCAAGAATCTTGTCTCCCTATCTCGTGTCCTTATATTTTTTACGTTCTTATTGATTAGTTCATACAAATCCCCCATTGATAATTGATGCTTGTGTCACCCCTTAGATTTAGTATGTTTGTATTCGATAATGTTTATAACTATGATTGATTAGAACTAAATTTTACTTTTCTATTACTTCTCGAACCACTCCTAGTGGGAACAATCCCAACCCTTGGTTGGGTTATATCACTACACGCAATCGTTGGCACTTGAACCGAAGTAGTGTCCTGATACGTGAAGTTAGGGAGCAACTCAAGAGTAAGCGTTTCAAAATTTGTATCCCTCACCGTAAATAGATAGTTTATGCAACCCTTAGAAATCATCTTCCTAGCTTTAAGATAAGAAACAAACTTACTTTTTCGCAAAAAAAATCCCCCATTCTACTCTAAGATAGGATTATTTGGGAACTTAAACTTGCTTACTCGTGTTCTACAATCAATAGAAGATTAACAAGAATGCAACCCATCCATTCCAAGGATAACATTGAAATCTAACATATCAGGCTCTACAAGATCAACATAAGTGACTCGATGGGATAAGGAGACAAGCCAATTTCTATAGACTCTCTTAGCCACAATAGATTCACCAATAGGAGTAGAGACACAGAAAGGATCTAACAACACATATGGCATCACAAAAGACAAGGTAGCACCAGAATCAAGTAAGTCAACAACATCAAGACGAAATACTTTCAACATACCGGTAACTACATTGGGAGAATTCTCTTGCTAATGACGAGTTTGAGGCGTAGAACCTTTTTTGCCTCTGACTCACACTAGAACCTGATAAAGGGTTATGTTGATATTGTCAACGATTATATCCTCCACTCTAAGCACCTAAGGAACAATCTCTTATCTTATGATCCGTCTTTCCACACCTAAAACATGCATTAAAACAGGCTAGACATAAACACTCATGTTTTTTTCCACATCTAGCATAAGTAGACAATAAAGACCCACTACCATTTCATCCTTGAGGCTTAGGGTTATAATCCTTGTTGAATTTAGGAGCGTGAGCATTAGAGGAATATTTACTGGAAAACCTTTGTCAAAACTTAGAACGACCATGTCTAATGGAACACGAATGAGGAAAGTCAACATCACCGGTCCTTGCCTTCTTTGTCTCCCTTGATTTCTCCTTAAGTTTCTCCTCTTATATTTGTTGAGCATGCACCATTAGGTAAGAAATGTCCATATAATTGAAGAGCATGGCGGTGTGACATTCATTGACTACCATCTCAAAAACTCCCAAAGCAAACATACTCATCATTACCCTAGGATCGACAACCTTAGTTGGAGCATATTTAGACAATTGCGTGAATTCAATGCACACTCTTTCACACTCATGTTTCCTAGAAAAAGGTTGATAAATTCAAGTTCCTTTGCCTCCCTCATCTTTAGGGGAAAGAGCCTATCATCAAGGAAAGCGACCATAAACTTTTCCCAATCAAGAGGACCACTATCAACCAACGTCTTTTCTTTCCATTGGTTGAATCAAACATGAGCAACACACTTAAGTTGATAAACGGGTAATTTCACCTTTTCGACCAGCGTCACTACCATGATCATCAAAACATTATACACCTCATCAATGAACTCTTGAGGGTCTTCCATAACCTTGGAACCATGAAACTCCAGAGGGTTCATTCTATTGAAGTCAATCACTCAAATTGCCACCGTACCAACATTTAGGTTCACTGGGACCACAACTCTTGAGGAGATTGAGGAGGATATTCAAGAGCTTCTTGTTACACATTCTCATTCACATTACTCCTAATGTATGCTCTTCGAGGGGCTATATCCTGAAGACCATCAGATAAGGAATATGAGATACATAGAGAGTTACACTCTACTGCATGACTTTTGAGTAATGAAAGAAGTGAAGTTTCCTAATCATCTTATAGCTTTTTATTCATAAATGTGGCACACTTTAAACTCATGAACAAGACTCTACTCTACGTGGCTGACAAATTTCCTAGGACCTTTCTAAAGTACACCCTAGTCGTAACATGGCGTATAGGACCCCGTGAGACCCTATAAAACGCACTTAGCATACATCATACAAGATAATGGAATTTAAAGAATTCAAAAGACTGTTTTATATCATATAGAGTTTGAAAAAAATGGAAGTCTAACGTAAGTCTCAATCCATCTAGTACGTCATAAGGAAATTGATTGTGACGTAACCCATACATCACATAAAAGTTTGTAAAGAAATTACATAAAGTGATAAAATCATATCGGTCCCAAAAAACATGAGGACTCACAAATCTCCGATAGCTCAAAGGATCAACTAGCCACGAGTGTGCGGAATTAAGAGGCGGACCTTACATTAGTGAAAAAATAAAGACATAAGTATGCATTAGTACATGGAACGTACTAAGTATTATAGAAGTGCATAAGAGTTATGAGAACATGCTAAAATGGATTTTACATGACATCCAATGACCAAGCTAAATAATAAAGTAACATGTTAGAAAACATAAGTCATAACCACGGTCAATGCAAGCTAATCATCACTAAAATATAATTGAGATACCCTTAGGAAGTAACCTTAGTTCATTATTGTAAAAAGTTTTTATTAACCGACAGAGACCATGTGAGCTATAACATGGAATCTGGTGCCTATCCCACAGCGAAAAGAGATTTGTTTACTTGCTAAGGTAAGAACCATAAACTTGGGATAAAGTGGATCCACTAGCTATGTCTATCTAAGACAAACCTATAGTGGTACATAGTTATGGGACATGGGTAATCACAACTTGTCCACTCATTGATATGCATAAATCCCACAAAATAGTAATTAATCATATTCATCTTATTATCCATGGAAAGGCACACAGAATTTGCCTATGAATCATCATGTGAGAATAACCTTTCATAACAACAACATCGATGCTTTACTGTCAAAGGAACTTTAAATCATTTAGAACAATTTCACAAACACATGCATACCTCCATAATTTTATAGTTCAAGGGTTTATCATAATTTCATAGTTTAAAAGCATAATTGAAGGATGAGCAAGTGCAATACAACTAAATATAATATATTAACATCAAATAATACATTAGAAAATTTAATTAATCAACAGAAGTAATAATTTGAAGAAACCCACATTCCATGAATTGAAACCCAATTTGACAATCGGAAAATTGAAGTGAAGAGTTGAAATATTTTGGAACCCCATAGACAAAAGGATTGTCACGCCCCGAGCCTACACCTTGGTAGTGGCCAGCACTCGAGAACCATTGCTGGCTCCAAGAGAACCCTGGCTCAATACTCAGCGGAAGACTTACTCAACAATAAAATTACTTTGAAAGTAAAACTTTAAACTCAATGTCTCAAAATAATAAACTCAGAATTGTATAGGATCATTCAACTGGCCAAAACAAGGTAACTTAAGTCTAGAACATTAACAACTGAAAATGAAAAAAACTCATGAACTACTACTGTCTATCTATCTATGAAGCATCTAATACTATGAGGGATGTCTAGAAAAGACCTCCGATCATCCTAATAAAACTGAAATAGATTTAAATAAATAATAGATCCTCCGAAAGCAAGGAGGCTCACCAAACAACTGTGGAGCTGCAAATGGTATCAACAAATCGTCTGTTGATGCAGGACAAATAACATCAGTACGTTGAATGTACGAGCATGTAAGGGGAATACTGAACATAACATAACAACTTGAACTTGGACAGAATGAAACATACACATCTCGACTCTACTTAACTCAACCTCAACTCATGGATACTTAACTCAAAGTAGTGTAAAACAACAATAAAGATGAAGATATAAAGCATTTAAAACAATAGATAACAACTCAATGTATTCAAAAATACAATAATAACTCAGTTTGTATGTAAAAATACAAAATATCTCTATTTGGGAGATTCTCTAACCGACGACCATCACTATGAGCTATGTGATGAAACAACATCTCGCCCACGCTGCCTGAATTGTCCTATACCTTGCCGGGGTATAGAACTCCTCAACTAAGTTGATCCACTAAACTATGATTAAAATGCAATAAGGAATAATCTAAAAAGTATGATCCTTTCTACCCACGTTGGCTACATGGTTTATGAGGACTTTGATTTATCTGAACACGTTCCCTTATCGATGCTCAATACTACTCCCAAAATATAACTTAACTCGTATGTTTATAAACATTTCCTCATCCTCAAGTTTGAGATTATTACTCAAAAGATTTCTCTTAAAAAAGATAGTACTCAGAACTCCTCATGAACTACTTTGGAGATCAGTGTTTCCTCTCCTTTTAAATGTAAAAACATTTACTTTTGGGAATACTTAGTTCCCATATTTAATTTTGAAAAAATGAACTCTACTCTCCTCCTCCTCAAACTCAAGTACTTAAGTATTAAAACAAGTTTTAAAAGATTGTAAAAGACTTCTCAAAATGACTCGAAAGAACTATCAAGACTTAACTCTTAACTCTAGCTTCAATTTGAATTATGAATTCAATGGTTATGATTTCATATTATCGATGATCTCTCGATATTTAGATGTATTTTAGAGTAGTTAGAATAGGAAAGAAGTAAAGGTATACTTTAAAAGAACTTAGACGAGTCAAACAACGAAATACAGGACGGGCAAGCAACCCTGACGCACTGAGTGGTGCGGGGCGCCAATCCTTAAACGTCAGTGGGGTCTTCCTGGCGCACTGTTGGTGCGGTGGGCCATCCCTCTGCCCAGAAAATCTGACGAATTTTCTCTCGTTTTCCGTCCCTAATTCATCCAAAATCGAATGATTTTTTCCAAACACTCTTAGATTCGTTTACCCAACTTATTTACATGAAAATATAATAAAAAATCCTCAAGAATAATGCTTATTAACAAGATCCTCACCTTAAGAACTCAACCAAACATCAAAATTCAAGAACGAATAACAATACTTCAAGATACTCCTCAAGAACATAAATCTTTCAATCTTTATGGATGAATTGGAATATGTAAATCACGAATGGCTTGTGGGTGAATGAACCCAACACTATGAAAAATTACATACCTCGATTTGGAAAAACAAATCCTCGATTCGCAAGAAACCTCGATCGTTCTTCCTTTTTTCCTCTTTCTCTTCTTGAACTCTCTTCTAAAACCCTGCGTAAATTAGGATTGTGAAAATTGACCAAAATCAGTTTTGACTGCTAGAATAATATTAGAAACGTTTTAAGTTGTTGGGGTAAGGAAAAGACCAAAATACCCATCACTAATTCGGGTAACTTTTCTTAACTGGACAAGCTGACTTCAAACGGGAATATCTCACTCATCCGAACTCGAAACTGAGCATACTCAGTGGCGTTGGAAAGTGTATTCCATGACCTTTCATTTCAAATTTTTATGTCCACCTAACTCATCCTATAATGAAATTTATGGTCATTTGAATTCGACCAAAAACTAACAACTTAAGCATAACCTGCAAAATTCTCAACTTAGCTATTTCCAATTTAGCTCTTTCTAAGGAGGGATGTTACACGGATTTTATGGATGAATACACACATACCTTGATACCTAAGCCTAAGAAAATGGAGGATTTGGAGAATTATATGGAATACTAGCTTTTCTTCTTCTTCCTTAGACTGGAGTGAATTTAAGAGGAATAACTTGGTCAACTTAAGGGAATTTAGGAGACTGAGTTCCATTTGGTAATTTGGGGGTTAAATGTTTATATATGGCCTAGGGTAGAAGGTAAAATGACATAGTATTGGATTGGAATAGTTAGGAAAGACCCAACAACCCTTAAAATATAACTATTGACCCCTACCTACGCTTTAGACTTACGGTCTGTCGGTCCTACTATGGACTATACTAGTCAACTATGGATAGGTTACTGGGACTTAAAACTTCACCCACCTTCAACGTATCCCGTGGACGGTCCGTTCGTCTTTCTATGGTCCGTACATGCCATCCGTTGTACCGAACTTTGACCCTAAAAATTCACTAAGCCTGGGAGACCCCTATGAGACCTACCAACGACTCGTATATAGGATAAAAAAAATCATCTTGGTGAACCCTAAAAAGGGGAACTTGAACATGACTTTGAAAATTATTTATTCCACCACCTACGGTCTGTAGGTGG
Source organism: Solanum acaule (assembly GCA_036250505.1). Taxonomy (NCBI): domain Eukaryota; kingdom Viridiplantae; phylum Streptophyta; class Magnoliopsida; order Solanales; family Solanaceae; genus Solanum; species Solanum acaule. The sequence continues at coordinate 31,539 of JAJOOR010012088.1, forward strand.
GACCAATAAACATAGACACCTGCTAAGAACAATCCACATTTTTCCTTCTATCAAAATCCAAGTAGTTACACTAGGTAGTCATTTGATATAAATACTGTTGGAAATAAATATATAAATACCTAGCAAATAGTGCGGTACACCTTGTTTCTTAGTGTGTGAGATCGTGTTGGTAATAATCTCAAGTCCCTTATATACTTGCATTTTGTCCAAGTTCATTATTTCTCCTCGAAAATGGGTTGCAAGGTCAATAGAGAAACAAGATTTTCTCGTTCCTGTTGCTCCCATTATGAACACTACTTTCTTCTTGTTGAACTTGTTATTTTTGATGAAAGTATTCATTTTAGCTACACCTAAAATAAAACTAAAATATTCATTAGTTTAAAATAGTAAATAATCTCATGAATACCACTCATGCATACAGTCAAATATTCTAAAATCTTGTAAATATAAAGTTAATAAGTAGAAATTTTGGTTGAGATGGAGTATACTATGAAAAAAAATATTTTTCTTGAAAGTGGTTATGAATGAAACTGCATTGAGCGTTTGTAGTAAACTGTGTTTTTGGACTTATTAATTTCCATACAAAATTCGGAACTACTCATATCTTTTAAGATAAGAATGACTTTAAAAATGTATAGATATGTCAACTTGAATATCGGTAATTAAGATTAAATAATTTTAGGTTAAAGTTATTAGATATAAATTGTTAGGAGATCGCATATCACAAGGCTTTTATAGTAAAAAACGTGATTAGGAACTTATTAATAGATAAACCAAATTAAAAATTGTTCATATGTTTTATGATAAGATAATTCTTGAAAAGACCTACAGATACGTCAACATAAATTTTTCTAATTATGCTTAAATAATTTTAAGATGAAGTTTCTAGATGCACATGGTTAGGATGTCACATACAAAATTGACGAAAAGATCAATTTCAAAAGGATTGAAAACAGAACTCAAAAATACTTTTGAAGGAATACATTCAAGTGATAATGTATCAGTTCTTACACTATTTAACAACATGTCATAAGTTTTAAGTCTAATTCCATTAAAGGAAGGAATAATTATCCAAACTATTTCAATTAGATGTATTTATATTAACTTGTGCAACATGTAATAATAGATAATTTTTATATAACCATTGAATCAAGATTCCATCGTTGTGACTAAATGTCATGATCCCAAGGTAATCCTAGGCGTAACATGGAATATAGAACCCCGAGAGGCCCTACAAAATCTACTTAGCATATATCATACAAGATAATAGAATTTAAAGAATTTAAATGAAAACAATTCATATATCAAAAGAGTTTGAAGAAAGTAGAAGTCTAACATATATCTCAAAGCCATCTAGTACATCATAAAGAGAGTAATTGAGAAATATTCCATATATCACATAAAAGTCTAAAATGAAAATGAAATCAAAATAAAGGAGTCTCGGTCCTCGGTATATGAGGAATCACAAATCTTTAAAAGATCAAAAGGATCAACTATCCACGAGTGTGTGGAATAGGAGCGTCGGACCTTATATTAGTGAACTAATGTACGCACAAGTATGCATTAGTACATGGAATATACTAAGTATGATAGTAATGCATAAGAGTTATGAAATCATGCTAAAAGGAACTTTACATGACATGTAATGACTGATGAGTCTGAGATTTCGACTCATTTGGGGCATTATGTTCATAGTTTCATTGTCTTCAATGCCTATATTTTGCTCTAGACTAATGTTAAAGTGTTGATTTCTAGCAATGAAGGGAACAGAGCAAGGCAAGGACATTACCGGGTAAAATGGAGCAAAACAGGTAAAGAATTTAAAGAAGAGAAAATCTGATGATCGCCAAGACCACTCGGTGAACCGCCGATTGGTCATTTAGCTCGCCAAATGTTTTAGAAGGTTAGCCGTGGGAAAAAGCCAACTTGACGATGGAAATGGCATTTTGGCGAACTGCCGAATAGATCAGTGACAAAGACCCTGATCACCTAAAGCTACAGAAGTTGAATGGTGAAGAGGCAATTCAGGAAGGCGATGAAGAGAGACACTTGGTGCACCACTGACTTTGTCGGCGCTGATCACTTACTCCGCCGATTGATCCAAAGGCTGAAAATCAGGAAGAGTATAAATGTAATTTTTAAAAAAGTTTTGAGGAGTTCTTAGTAATGATGTAATTCTCACCACGAAATACGAATGAAATGCGGAAATTAAAGACAAGAAATAAAGATAGATATATAGATAGATAGATAGAGACAAAAAGAGGAAACAACAAGAAACCAAAAGGTATATTAAACCTTAAGAACTCAATTTCTTAACCCTACAAAAAGCACCTAACTCTTGCGTAGACCTCGACGGAACTGAATTCACCTTGCAACCGACGTTTCTAAGCAGAAGTCAATCCAAGCTTGTATCAAGCTCTCACCACTCATACAAGAGTTCAAATATCAATATTGAAAATAGTCTACCTAAAATAAGACCCCAAACTAGCTATTTAAGGTTTTAGGCATTTATTACATAAGATCCCCGAAAGTGGCCCAAATGGGACAAAGGGCGATCAGGGTTGAGACTCCTAATGGGCTTGGTGAGTCCCCAACTAGGTCGGTAATGTGACCCTTCCTTGGGAGCATTTTGTAACTTTCACGGATCAGGTGTCCTCCCCCAATCCATTAGGCGATTCACCAAATGATTCCTGCTCACCTAAAGTAGCATTTTCTTCAATTGTCTTCCCGTTACTTCCCCAAGCGATCTTCAAGGCATGGAACCATTTCTTTTCCATCAATACAAGCTCAAGGAGCTCTAACTTCATGACCAAACCTTGAATCCTTTGAATGTCTCGAGCTTGACTTCGAGTGAACGGCCTTAGTGCAATCCAATTTGCATCATTCTCTCCTTCTTGAAAAGAATTTGTCCTTAAGTTTGACAAATCATCATCATCAAGAGTTGAAAATAGAGAATGGTCACAAACATTGAAGGTGTTGTGAACTTGATGAACCCAAGGTCCTATTCACAACTTTAGTTTGGCCATCGGTTTATGGGTGACATGAATTTGAGAACAACAACTTGGTACCAAGTCTACCCCACAATTCTTTCCAAAAGTGACTAAGGAATTTTGGGTCCCTATCACTTATGATGGTTTGAGGAATTCCATGCAACTTAATAGCATTGTCAACAAATAAAGATGCCATATTGGAAGCATCATCACATTTATGACATTGAATGAAATGAGCCATCTTTGAAAATCGATCAACAACAACAAAGATGCTATCTCTACCTCCTTTTGTCCTTGGCAAACCCAAAACAAAATCAAGTGAAATATCAAGCCAAGATCTTTTGGGGTGGGGAGTGGAGTGTATAAACCATGGGGAAGGAGACGTGACTTAGCACTTTGACATTCAATACATTGGCCACAAATTTGAGCAACATCTTTGTGTATTTTAGGCTAATAGAATTGTTCATCGCTAATTTCCCTTATTTTATCAACACCAAAATGACCCATCAATCCCTCATTGTGTTCCTCCCTCACAAATAGTTCCCTCCAAGAGCTCATAGGCACACATAGTCTCTTGCCTTTGAACAAGAAACCATCAAATTTAGAATAGGGAGTAAAAGATCTATCCCTAATCCACCTTTCCCTCTCCCATTCCTCACAATCATGGAAGATATGAGCAAACATGGGTTCCTTGGGATAAATTGTCTTCAAACATTCAAACCCAATAAATTTGGAAGACAAAGTATTTATCAACACATGTTTCCTACAAGGCATCGACCACCACATTTTCCTTCCCCTTTTTGTATTGAAATACATAAGGGAAAGTTTCAAGGAATTGCCTACTGACGAAGTAGTAGACCGGTATCTAGAAGTATGGAACACTATTAAGTTCCACAAGTTTGAAATCTTTACCAAGCCCCGAGGCTCCTACACTCCTTCTTGGGTTTGAGAATTCTATGCCGAATATGGAAAGCTGGTGCCTAAAGGGAAGAAGAAGGTCAACTCGTTCAAGTCGGTAGATCATGTGGTGGTGCGGGTCAGGAAGGTCAAATATAAAAGCCCCGACATCAATGAAGTGCTGGGATGCACATGAAATACCATCTACTTCTTGGACGTTCAGTTATAGAAGAAGACCTTAGATGACTTGAAGGGTTGGATAGCACCTCTGATTTCTGACACCACACCGCAGTGGATTTACGCTGGTGCCACTATAGAGAAGAAGGACCTGAACTTGGCAACCATATATTGGTTCAGGTTCATCAACAACATTTTCATGCCATCCTAGAATTAATCTATTCTTATGCATCCGAAGGCCGCATTATTGGAATGTATCATGGATTGAGAGAGACTTAATCTTGGTTTCATCATCAAGTAGGAGATGTCTATGATGGCTAAGCAGAATTAGACCTCTTTCCTATTTCCAGTCCTTATTACAGAGTTGTGCAGACATTCTTGGGTATCGTTTATTGAAAAAATGGATGTGGAAGTGACTCTCACTTCCTCTACTGATATCTAGAGGATAGAGGTTGAGTACACGAGGGATGAGGCTGAGAGTAGGAGAGTTGCACCGACATATACTTCCTAGTAGTTGATGTGGATATGTTGCCGACAAAGGCTATTCTTCCTACTCAGGCCAGTGAGCCTATAGGTACCCCTACACTTCTACTTCTGTCCCTTATAGTTCTACTACTCCTTCCCCTCCCACTGCTGCTGCTGGTGCTACTTCTTTTCGACCCCCGATTATCCAGGCAATGTTTTATAAGATAGGTCACCTGGCCCATTCTACTGATGTTCGTGCCTCCTAGGTAGAGGTTGTTGTGCCTGGGCTTATTAAGAGGACGATTTGTGCTTCTCTAACCCCGATCATGGAGAATTTGAGAGAGCGCCAAGAGATGATCAATGCATATGGACTGGCACTAGAGTCCTGTTTGATGATTATGTTGAATGCCATGTGTGGTTAGATTTTCTTGAAATGTGTGCTTGGTAATACCTAGAACTTGAACCATTAGTCCAATTGACTAACGTAAGAGAACCATAGAGATGATCTTAGGCACAATTTTATGAAGAGTGAACCAAATATTGCTATTTTACGTCTTTGTGACCACCTTGTGAAAGTGTGAACCTAATTGCTTGGCACTGTTTGAGCCTTCCCTTTTTTGGATGAAACATGAACAACTTTGACCTCTTTGTCCTATTACCTATAACTTCCATGAAGCATTAATTCATTTGAATAGACAACTTAGGTTACAAAGATTAACAAATTTTCCCTTGAAAGATCATGTTAAAAAAGATGGAACCTCTTTGTGTTAAAAAAAGAGATAAAAGAGAAACGTGAAAAGAGAAAAAGATTGAAAAAGAAAAAAATTGTTGAAATAAAGTCTATGAAATGGACAATAGAAATGGGGTATCCAATGAGTTATGTTTAAAAGAACATAGGGTTGTGAAAATCATAAAGAGTGAAAGAGAAAGAGAAAAGGTGAAATGCATGCCATGTTTCATGAAGGTAGATGTCACTAAACCAATGTGATCATATCATTATCGTCAGCCCCGTTACAAGCCTTGAAAGACCATTTTGATCTTGAGTAAGCTGAAAGTAATATTGGTTGGAAAATAAGGGAAAGCCTATGAGTAGAATCATGCATCTGTTCATCTTTTGGAGTGTGAGAGTGGCTTTTGATTCCGAAATTCAGGAAATTTGATGAGTTTTTTGTGAGCATGGAATCATTCTTTGTGTGAGGGCATTTGAATGTTTTTGTTAAGCTTGAACTAGGATTTGAAGCAAGCATTGTGAGGTTGAGTTCTATTTTATAATGGTTAGTCACAGTACGAAACTTAGGGTGCACAAATGAATATTGCATGAGTAGTTTGAATCTCTTGTGTTCATTTATGTTGAATATTGAGTAGCACTAATTGTAGACATCATTGCTGAATTGATCGATCTTCTATTTTACTAGAGGATACGCAAAAGTTTAAGTTGCGAGTGTTGATGAGTCAGAGATTTCAACTCATTTGGGGCTTTTTTTTCATTGTTTTATTGTCCTCAATGCCTAAATTATGCCCTAAATTGATGTTGAAGTGTTTATTTAAAGCAATGAAGGCAAAAGAGCAACACAAGGATATTACCGAGCAAAAAAAAGAGAAAAAGCTGAAGAATTTGAAGAAAGGCAAACCTGATGATCACCAAGACCACTTGGTGAACCACCGAGTAGTCATTGAGCTCGCCAAATGTTCCTGTAGGCTAGCTCTAGGATAAAGTCAACTTGGCGATGGAAATTACAGTTTGGCGAACCGCCGAATGGATAAGATACAAAGACCCTGATCGCCTAAAGTTACAAAAGTTGAATGGTGAAGAGGCAAGTCAGGAAGGCAATGAAGAGAGACACTTGGACGCACCATCAACCTTGTAGGTGATGGACGACTTACTCTGCTGATTGATCCAAAGGTTGAAAATCTGAAATAGTATAAATGCGATTTCTAAAAGAGTTTTGAGGAGTTCTTGCAGTTCCAAAAAGATAAGACACATTCTAATTTTGGGTTTTTTTTATCCAAACACTGTTCTAACTAGTTTTTTAGTAGAATTTCAGATTGTGCTTTGATTTTAAGTTGATTCCATGTATTGTGATAACTTGAATTTTATTACCCAGTTGACGGAGAATATACTTTGTAATATTTTCTTGCCTTTTATAATGTATGGCTAATACCCCCATTCTTGGGGGTGTCATTGATGAGTCCGTGATTTGGACTCATTTAGGGATTTATTTATATAGGTTTATGGTCCTCAAATTCTTATTTTGTGCCAATAACTGATGTAAAACCCTTGATTTCTAGGTATATGGATTGAGGAACAAAGCAAGGACACTAATTTGCAAAAAGGAACAAAATGAGTTGAAAGAATGAAGAAATGTAAGCCTGCTGATCGCCAAGCCCACTTGGTGAGTTGCCGAATGGCTATTTTACCGCCTAAAGGTCCAGTGGGCCAAGCCCTGAAGGAAAGAACCAAGTTGGCGAGAGAAAGGAGAAGTCGGTGGATCACTAAGTGGTTCTGCAATGAAGCGTTGGATCGCCCAAAGTTACAGACCTTGAGGATGCTGAATGCCAAGGCAAAAGGGCGATGGAAATGACCGAAGGGCGGCTTGCTGAGTGGTTCGGTGAGCCCGACTTACTTCGCCGATTGAGTCTTCGCAGCACATTATTGGCGACTATAAATACATTTTTGAACATTTAGTTTAGTATCTAATATCATAATATCTTAGTCTATTATTGAATTTTGAACTGGTAAGACAGTTTTCTCTAGTTTTTCCTAAGTTTTGATTAATTGAAGTTTTTCACTTTTGAGAAATTGGAAGTGGGTCTTTGATATTCTTCGAATTGGAGCATTGTAAGGACGAATCTACACTTACCCAGTTGATGGATAATCAATTTGGTAACTGTTTTTACCTTTTTATAATGTCTAGCTAAAACCCCAATTCTTGGGGTGTGATTATGTGATTATGTGATTATGGGCTGCTTTAGTTTACGGGTATTGCTAATTGTTAGTTCAAATATTGTTTAGAAGTGAGTTCAATCAATAATTGTGGTTTAATTTAAGAAGTGTAGTTGAAAATGCAGTTCTACCCTTGTGTTTTTGGCTTGCTCGAGAGAGGTTTTAAAACTAAACTTATTGATTGATGGTTTGTGGGTATTGGGTTGACCTAGGTTTAGCTCGAGAGAGTAAATCTTAAACCCAATCCCACACATTCAGCTCGAGAGAGTGAATATATTAAGGTGTGGGTTGTTCTTAGTTTGCTTGCTTGTTGATGTTCGAGAGAAATAAACTTGATTCGGGATAAATTGTTCGAGATAAAGTTTATCTCCTCTATAGCCTAGCTTACTCACTAATATCTAGCTATTTTCTAATAGTTGCAATTACCCATTTGTGTATATTAGCCTATAATCGAATCACATCCTAAGAACCAGTCTCATTATTGTTATTTCGTATTGTTTTCCACTATTTGTAATTGATAATTTCAAACCAAAACCCCCATTAGACATTCGTGTCACCCCCTGATTTGAATAATGTCTTTATTCGATAAATTTTATTCCTATGACTGATTTGATCAAGTTCTTACTTCCCTATAGAATCTTAAACACGTACCGCTCCCTGTCGGATTCGACCCCAACTCAATTAGTTAAGTTTTATAATCATTAGCGATCGTTGACACTTAGAATTGGATGAAGTTTCCTTGAAATGTTAATCAAAATGGCGCCGGTGCCAGGGAGTGGTGTTGTTTGAGATTCTTTTAGTGAAGTTGAATTTTTCTATTTTTAGTCATAGTTAAATCTACTTATTTTTAGTTTTGGTTTTTGTGTTGTTGTTTTGAAGCAGAGGAAATGAGTGTCCATGGAAGCAATGGTAGCCAAGTGAGCCACCAAGATGACATCAGAAACCTCAACGATGTCAACGAATCGAATGTCAATGACCCAAATCTTGTGGGTGGAGATGGTGCCATTCGCTTGTCTCCGGCTGAAGGGAACCTGTGTTCCATATTACATGCACCATGTTGCAGCTCTTGCAATTGAAAGGGTTGTTTGGTGGGTTGGCTCATGAGGATCCCCATGAGCATATAAGGAACTTTGTTGATGTTTGCGGGCAGTTCTCCTTCAATAACATATCCCAAGAGTGGTCCGATTGTTGTTGTTCCCATTTTCTCTAATGGGAGAAGTATGTAAGAAGTTGGCTGAGTTGCCAAGAGATTCCATAACTTCATGGGAAGATCTTATCACCACATTCCAAGTGCGATTTTTCACTCCTTCTAAGATGATGACACTTAGGGAGAGCATGAAGAGCTTCAAGCGTTTGGATAGTGAGCCAATCCATGAGTGTTGGCTAAGATTTAAGAAGTTGGTGCTGGAATGCCTAACTTATGGTCTGCCCGACAACGTTTTAATGCAATACTCTTACCAAAGCCTTGATTCGGTGAACAAGGGAGTAGCTGACCAACTTTATCCGGGAGGTTTGATGCAACAACCTTACATTATAGCAGCCCAGCTCTTGGATGGTATGACCAAAATTAACCGGGCATGGTACACCCGTGAAGATCCAGTCTCCCCTCTCACTTTTAAATTGACAAAGGAGCAACTTGAGAAAGATCAAGAGAGGGACCAAAACATGGCAAAGATAATGATCCAACCTGACATTTTATCAAAGAATGTCATAGGAGCTGGTGCTACAAGTGTAAATGTTGTGGGTGTTGGGTGTGTAAGACCCGATGAGGCCAAGTTTGAAGCATTGTACAACAAAGAAGTGAACTTCCTAGCCAACCAAGGTAGAGGTTATCGTGCTAACTACCCAAGGCAAGGTGGTAACCAAGGTTGAAATAGGGATGAAGGCTGGAGAGATCGTGATAGAGCGTGGAGGGATAGTAACCCCACTAAAAGGAAAGAGATGGGGAGAAGGATAGGTATGTTCCTCCCCACGAGCATCAAAAGCCCAAAGTTTCTGAGGGTTGCCGGTCTGAGGATATACTCTCTCATATTCTCAGCAAGGTTGAAGGGTCCCATAAATTTTTGAAAGAGATAAAAGAAGATGTATCGACCCTTAACCAGACAGTGACTTCTCATTCCGTCTCTATCAAGCAGTTGGAGACACAAATAGGTCAAATTTCTTCTCGTTTAAACCCAAGACAACAAGGGTTGTTGTCTAGTGACACTATGGCAAACCCCAAGAATGAGGTTTAAGCGAGGAGTTCTGTCGAGCCGCGACGTTAACTGAGGTGCTGATTGGGAGGAAACCCAAGTTTTTATTTTCTTTCTTTTTGTTTTTGGAATAATCATGTATTGATTGTGTAGGTGAAAAAAGTGGAATTTGGTTGAAATATGAAGGTTGGCGAGTAAAATGTCTAGTCGGCGACTCGCCGAAGAGGTTTGCGAGCTCGACTTAGACCACCATTGAACTCACCAAATTATGAAATTGGATTCCGTAAAACTCAGTGGATCCATGGAAAATTCGGCAAATTTGATTTTATCCGCCGTTTGGACCCCCACATTAACTGGAAGTCCTGTAAAACTCGGCGGGTAAGTAACCACTCGGCGTGTGGCCGAGTGATTCGGCGAGGTCGACTAATATCGCCGAAAGGGCGCACACTGAACGGTTTTAAAAGGCCAAAGGTTTAAAATTTGAAACTCTTTCATATTCCCTCACGTTTTAATTTCACAAAATCACACCCGCATTATATTTCCCATATTTTTGCATTTCTACCACTTTCTAGTCGTTGATTCGGTGTTGGGAGGTGAATACTTTGCCACCTAGATTTAAAGATTTGGTGTTCGTCTCTAAAGGTTGGTTTTCCGAACGCCAAAACTCGTAAGTAGCGATTAAACTCATCTGCAATCGTATTGTTCTTATTGATGTGTGTTGGGCCTCTCTGAAATCGTATTTTTCTTATTTTGTGTCCATGTTAGTTTGATATCGTGCCTAAATTGTTATTTTCCCGAGTTGCAATCTTTAAAATTGATCATAAATTGATGGGTTGTGCTTAATTTTTGTTGAGTCTAGTCGGGTGAAGTCTGAGTAACCCAAATTTGTTCTACATGGAGTGCTTTGCCCAATGATGGAGCGTTTGACGTCATTCTAAAGGGATAAAGTAGTCAAATGGCCAATTTTGGCCATATCGAGAGAAATCTGATTACCCCGGTGGCATTGGTGTTAAGGGTCTAATTTTAATTGAATAGATGTATGGTTTGATTTTGTTTTCGGAGGCTGTGGGGTTGTTTTTGGAAGTTGGGGTTGAAAATAGGCACGTTGGGCTATTTGGCGAGCTGGGTCGAGCTCGCCGAACCACTCGGCAATTCACCAAACTCCCCTTTGATCACCATTAATTTGAGTCTTTTGTTGAGTAACGTTCTGTAACTTTCGGCGGGAAGCCTGAGCTCGCGGAGTTCACTTGGGGACTCACCGAAAGTCTCCTTGACAGCCATTTATACACCCATAACCCCTAAAATACACTCTAAATTTTGGCGGGCTAGTCTGTGCTCGCTGAATGATGTCGATGATTCGCCCGAATGGGCCTTCCAATCACCGATAAGCCACTTTTCTGGAAAGTTTTTGAGCCAATCCTTTCAGCGAACCTGATCTGGCTCGCAAAAGTGATTCAGTGACTCGTCGATCGGTTCGGTGAATCTTTCTGCAATATATTAGCTTGAGGAGGAGCTCTTTGTTCCACATTGTCACCCTCCATCCTTCTAGCATTAGCCCTTTTAGTATTCATATCCTGAAGAACATAGGGAAAGGATTAGAGGAGAAACTTTATAGAGTCAAACTCTATGGCACGACTTAAGAGTAATGAAGGAAGTGAAGTTTCCTAATCATCTTGTAGCCTTTCATTCATAAATGTGCCGCACTTGACACTTATGAACAAGACTCTACTAGACGTGGCTTATGAGACTACATCCTAGAATCATTCTAAACCTTGTGCTCTGATTACCAAGTTTGTCACGACCCACGGGTACCCCCTAGATGTAACATGGCGTATAGAACCCCGAAGAATACAAGTCACTTAGCATATCATAACATAAACAATAGAACAATAAGAGTAAAAACGCATTTGAAGTCTAAAATTTTAATAAAAACAAAAAATAGAAGTCTAGACTCTAAGTCTCAGCATAGCCATCTATTACAATATTCGAAATGAGAAAGGGACACAGCCCATAGAACATAGTCCAAAAAGGAAATACAAGAAAGAAACTACAATGATAACATCTGTCCTCGAATCATGAGGACTTACCAACAAGCTACGAGAATGAGCAAATCCAAGCTTTAGCCACAACGATGATCACCTTGAGTACCGGACCCTACACATGGGAAAAAATGTAGGAAAAGTAGGCGTTAGTACAAAAATGCACTAAGTATGATATCCATGCATAAAAACATTGAAAACATGCTAAAAGAAGTGTGAGAAATCCCCTTTTGAGAATGGTTTTGGAAAAAGATGGAACCCCTCCATTAAAAAAAAAAAAGAAGAAAGAAAATATAATGGAAAAAAAGAAAAGAAAAAGAATGAAAAAAAAAGTTGTGTATCAAGTGATAAAAATTTCAAAAGAAATGGGGTGTCCAGTAATTCATAAGAAGTTGAATAATGGGGTGCACTGTGAGAATATTTGAAATGTTAAAGAAAGGGAGGAAAATGATGTTCAGGCCACACATCATGAGGGTAGCAGCCACTGAGCCTAAATGATGATATATTTACACTCAGTCTCATTACAACCCTTGAAAAGACCTTGGTGATCTGGAGTGAGCTGAAACGAGTGTTGATTGGAAAATAAGGGTAAACCTATGGGTGAAGTCATGCACATGTTCATCTTTGTGAGTGTGAGAGTCGTATGCGATTCTGGAACTATAAATTGTTGAAGAATTATGTGTGAATTTGGAATCATCTTTGTTGTGAGGGCATTTGAGTACCTTTGTTTAGCTTGAACTTGCATTTGAAGCAAGTATTGTGAACTTGAGCATCTTTGATAATGGTGAGTCACAATTTGAATCTTTGAGTGCACAATTGATCATTGCATGAGTAAGTTGAGTCTTGTTGTGTGCATGAGTATTGAGTCTTAAGCAACACTGTTTGAGATATCCTTTCTGAACTGCTGAACTTGAGTTTACGAACAGTAAGCTAATCAAATCAATATGACTGGTGGAATGTGGTATTGTAGCTATTGGTTGGTAAGCTTGCAATCAAGTTATTGAGGATAAACAAAAGTTTAATTTGGGTCATGAGTCCTGGATTTGGACTCATTTAGGGCTTTATTTATATAGATTTAGTGTCCTCTAATGCTTAATTTATGCCACAAACTGACGTTAAATCCCAGGTATATGGCTTGAGAAACAAAGCAAGGACACTAACAGACAAAAAGGAGCAACACAAGTTGAGAAAGAAGAGACAAGAAGGCCTGAAGACCGCCAAGAGAACTCGGCAAATTGCCGAGTCACCTCTACACCGCCTAATTTTACAAAATATTGAGACTAAAATGGGGAAAACTTAGGCAAACTATGTTCTCTATCGGCGAAGGAAAATGGTACCGCCAAATGTACTGATCAAGACCAAGATGAAATTTTGGTATTGTGAAGTTTTGTAGCTATGAGGGGCATTTGGGTAATTTGGCAATGCAACTTGGTAACTTGATTGAGCGTTTGGGTAATTTGGCAATGGAGCTTGGTAATTTGGATGATTTGGTGGTGGGGCTCGGTAATTTGGTTGGATGGAGTGAGGATTTTGTGGAGCTAAAGGGTAGGTTTTGGATGGTAAAGGCTTTCGAACATTGAGACCGGCATGCCTATTTGATTTTTGGCTTGATTCAAATGAGTAGAGAAGACATCTTCCCTCTTCCTCCTCTATGGTCCTGATGATTCATCTTAGGGAGTCATTTGGATGATTTTCCGGTCTTGAGACCGTCTTCAATAGTTTCACAAATTTTGACTATCTCAGTGAACTTTCCTCCTAAAATGAGCATCATCCTACTGTAGTACTCCGGCTCTTGAATGCGCACGAAGGCTTCAATAATCTCTTTCTCGGTCATGGGAGGTCTAACCTTTGCAGCCTCTCTTCTCCAACGATAGGCATACTCTCGATAGCTTTCGGTAGAATTCTATTTGATTCTCTCCAAAGAGTATCGATCAGGAATTAATTCTACATTGTAACCAAACCTTTCAATAAAGTCTTTAGCCAAAGCGTTCCAACTTGGCCATTGTTGATTTCTTTAGAAATAAACCATTCCAATGCTTCTCCTTTTAGACTTCGACTAAAGAGTCGCATTAACAAAGCCTCATCTTTCCCAACTCCAATAAGTTGATCACAACAAGCCCTCAAATGAGTCAAAGGATTTTCAACTCCACTAAAAGTGTCAATTTTTTGTATTTTAAAACCGTCTGGAAGCTCCAAATGTGGATGACGACACAAATCTTCATAATTCAACCCCATAATGCCTGGGGTGTATTGAATGTCCTTCATTGCATTCATAACTTCCTCTCTAATGCTTTTCTCAGCCTTTTCTTTCATGACCTTCCACTCATTTTCCTTCTACTCACAATCATCTAGTTCAGAATGTGTAGTAGAAAAAGGGTATGTTTCTGGCGATATTGGAAAATGAAATGCGGTTTTTAGAGGTATGGGTTGAGTGGTAGATGTGTTTCGGACAATTTGAATAAGGATTTGATAGATCGGAGGAAAATTCTGGAAATTGGTATTTGGATTTTGAGGAGTAGGTAACTTTTGGTGTGAGGAGCTAGCATGATGTGGGTTAGAGGTGATTAAGCCGATGATCGGAGGTTTTGGATTTGTAGTGGTGGACGAATTGTTTGGGAAATGGTCAGATGTTGTATCTGAAGTAGGAAAATGGAGTGGATGCCTCATGTCGTCTGGAGTAGGATTGTTGGCAACAAAAGCCAGATTCATCAAATCTCGGGTCTTATCCATTTCAGCAATCTTTTGGAACAATTGTGCAATCAACTTGTTATGTTCAGCAATAATAGGGTCATTCACAGTAATTCTGGTCAAATCAGTTTTTTTCAATATTTTCGACCATTTTTTCTTTGCTTTTTGACAAACATTGGTCAGAGAAAGAATCTTTGGGGTCTTTGGACCTTGTGAAATATGGATGTTCTGTCATTTTCTCAACACAGATCAGTTTTGAGTACCTGACAAAGAAAAACAATTGAAAGGCAAATGTATTAGTTTGCGTCAATGATAAATAATACAAAATATCACACAGATTACTATAAACACATAAGAGTTGTTTCATTTGAAGATAAACTAGCCTACATATATAGAGAAACAACTAAACAGACAGGAATTTGTCTATTTGATTTCGAGCGTAATGAATCAGAAATGTTGACTTAAGTCAAGACAAAGTCGATTGTATCTTTCTTTGTCGTACTTCTAATTTTTTATTGAAATGTAACTCTAATTTCTTTGTAAGAGTTGAAGAAGACAGAGTTTCTCAAAAATGGGGACCGAACCTTGAACGACTGCCTACGTATCTCACTGAGGAAAATTCAGGTCCTACGTAGTTCAATCTTCCTTTTTGACCTTAATAAATCGACCTTTTCTAAGATAGGAGAGTGAGAATTTGAAAGTGAAGTTTGAATTTTATTGGGAAAGTAAAGACTCAAAGAGTATTTGGACGCACTTTTGATAGTGACTTGATATTTGTGCTTAATGGTTCTAAAAATAATTGAAGAGGAGTAAGCTAGAGTATTTCCAAATGAAGCAGCATAATCAAACAAGCAGTTAATTATGTAGCACACAAACGAATATTGCGTGTTTTTAAACAGATATGTGACCCTTTTATACCAAGGGTCGGTCTAACGATTTAAGAGATGTATACGTCATTTGAAACATTCCATTACCCAAAAACCCAAATTTATACAAGTTTGAATAAACTGAATAGGGATAGATAATAGGGAAAATGGGATACAAAATTGTCACGACCCAAGCCTAGGGCCTAGATGTGACATGGCGAATGAGGAACCCGAAGGAACCCCAAACAAGCCTCTCAAACTTGTCATCACACTTCATCGGTCGCGGAAGTACATTCAACATTAATTAACGGGAAATAG